>JBAHVQ010189944.1:0-40000 GCA_036872915.1 Nanipora kamurai | reverse complement strand
AAATCGCGGTTTTGACTTCGCATAAGAATTCCCAAGGGATTTAACTCACCAACTAGAATTTGGCAAAAATCGCGATTTTGACTTGAAATAAGTATTCCCAAGGGATTTAACTTACCAACTAAAATTTGGCGAAAATCGCGATTTTAACTTGAGGTAAGAATTCCCATGGGATTTAACTTTCCACCTCGATTCCACATTGCTTAGTCAATATATTGTTCCACATATATTCTGGTTTTTTCAAATATGCAAATTAAAGATAACATAACATCATCTACTGACACAAATTTCCAAACTGACAAATATCCCCTGAAATATCTGTTAGAAAGTGCTGTAAGTTTCCAGACCTGGCACATTGCAATATGTACAGTTAATATACATTCCCCACCTTGGGATTTTTATCCAGTTCGTATGAGTAGATTACGTTAAGCAAACTAACTTGCATGTTTCAAAAACTTGAATACTTAGAACAAGATGAGGTATTGACTAAGTGGGTATTCTTCGCCAGTTGCAAAATACTACCAAGTAAAATCTAAACAAGTAGTTATTGTAACGTTCGTTTTCTGGTCTGTACGCAAAACGACGCGCGCACTTTGGCTGCCTAGCTGTGTAATAAGTCTTTTGTACAGAACGGCTAGCAGTTTGAGGCAAGAAATGTGAGTTCCTTGTCCGATTTATATACTTTTCGACCATATAATAAATTCCTTATTAACTTTGTTTGTTCGGTCTCAACCTTTGATGTACTGTACATATATTGAATTTTGAAAGCCTTGTGATGCACAGTACATGTGGTTCACTTCGAACCAATTAAAGTCTTAGGAAATTTTTGCTGATCAAACTGTGGAACGCCATGGGCTCAGAAAAACTCTGACCTCCAGACGGGACTCCAACCCGCAACCTTCTGAATGCTAGCCAGACACTCTAACCATTGAGCCACTGGAACTCAGTTGGCAGAGCAAATTCAAATTCAAACCAATTGTTGTTCTTAGGTATAAGAGTAGAGTGCTGCATACGCAGTTTCGAAAACCACAAGGGCTGGAAAACTGCCGGAACTTATATCTAGAAAAGCTAATGTTTCAAGCGAAGGCCCTTCATTGGATTGAAAGGTAAAAGAGATAAGAAAACTAGGTGGTGTTTTTATAGAGAAAAACCATGTGACAAAAAGGTGACTAATAAGATTGAAAAATCAATGACAACTACAGTAATTAATGAAAAAAAAAAAATCAAAAAAAAAAAAAAGAAAAAAAAACGTTAAAAAATTTTTTTTAAAAAGCTTATCAACAATGCTGTTTTGTTCAACATACTGCCAGAAAACGCATTACTTGCCCATTGATTACACTCTCCCTGAGGAGTGAGTCGTTATTTGATACAGATTGTGTTGTTTTCTAAGTTTTATTGAAATCTTGCTGCTTTTGAGAGCAACTTTTACATGCAAACATGATGAGCACACTTCACAACCAAAAAAAATTTTGCAAATGCACTTTGGATTCTCAACTCAAACATTGATGTATGTTGTTTTTTAAAGTTCTGTCATCTTTACCATCAACCTTGTAACGATTGTCAAACCAAGAAAAAAAAACAGAAAAAAGCACAGCCAGGTAAAAACATCATAAGTCATTATATAACAGACTTGTTCTCTGACCATAATCATATTTTTTTTTCGAGCAAAAATTTGGCCACCATTCTGTGGCCTTCAACATGCAGTAGATAAATACAGAAAAATTGAATAATGCATGATATTTATAATCATGATAACATTTAAAATAAAGTAATAAGAAAGGTGTTTCTGCATGGGGGAATAGAAGAGTGATCGTGAGAGTTATCAGAAGCATTGTTTGCGAACAACAATAGCACGGTATGTAGTTTATAAAAATTGTTTTGGTTAAGGCTTTTAACTGTCATCTGGCCTCATAAATAACCAACAAGAGACTTTTTTTCACCAGTGATTTTGGGCATCCAACATCCAACAGTTATTTGTGCCCTGTCACTTGACATGCTGTAGCAGCATTCTAACCAAAGTTAAATGGAAACTAGGGTGCTGTGACCTTCCAATTTTCCATACACCTTTAAAACCAACAACTTTATAAATGCTAGTCATAATGAAATAAATTTTTGGGTGACAACCCAGAAAAAAAAATTACGCCACGAGAATGAAAGTTTTAGATTGGTGCCTACGAACAATTGTGAAAACACATGCAGCTTACATTACTCAGTATTCATAATTTTGACTCTAATATTTTGGTATAGCTAATTGATAAGTTCATGAGGATTATGTGGTGTATGTGCCACATAAACTAGATCCAACAACAAACGTGTTGTACTGGCAGACAGTCACATACATAAGCTAATGATCATACCGCATCATATTACCTGTACAGTATTTGTATACTAGGGTAAACATGGTAAATACTGTATATCATTTTGCTGCTGTAGATAATTTGGAAGTTGCATAGGTATGATAAAGTACCCTCCTTTGTGCAAATGAATTTTTTTGTAAACACTGAAAATTTTTGTTGGTACCTGTTGGGAAATGAGGGTGGTGGATGCAGGTCTATGACTTTCATCGTTAAGGCCTCATGGGTTCATGCCTTCTGTAACAGTTATTCTTTTGGTATGCATGTATAACAAATTCAGGGATGTAGCCAGCAAGTGAGTGCTAGGCATAATTTTCCTTATGATCTCCATCTAGACAGACATACACACAAGATATAATTTGGTGTACTATTCCTGAACTCACAGTCAAATTAATATATTAAACTTTACAGCAGCTAAGACTGAGGCTACTGAGCAACAGCTCTTTGTGGGGAATGGCGGATAAGAATCATGCAAATCACTACTTATCTCAGACCTCAATCAACGATCGATTAAATTAAAAGAATATCTAATGCCCCAAAAACTGTATATTTCACCATGTTTGGAGTTAAAATGTGCTGGGTGGTATTGCAGAAATTACAGAGTGCCGGGCGCTCAAAATTTGTCCCTGGTGGTCCTGCCCAGCTCCGCTACATCCCTGTAAATTATGTGACGTTGTTTTCCACCCTCATATTTTTTTAGTCAGGCCAGAACACCGATGTAGTCTTGGAGAATATACTTTAGATCTTTACTTTCTAGGGTTACAATTTACCATCACCCAACAGTGTGCCCCTGATGTCCTCCCCGAGACCTATATATGGATATAACTCTGCAGTCTGACACACAACAATACACGTACCACCTGCAATAATTGTATATCCGGTGCACTTGTGCAACAGGATTTTAACATTTAAAATAAAATTCCCTATTGAAATGTGAAAAGAACAATACGTAGATTTCTATTGTTAAAAACATTTAACTATCAATCAATTACGATTCCAAATGTAAACGAAAAATCCCCTGGAGTGCACATCTCCTATGATTTTAACCTGCATATAAAGCATTAATTTAGAAGTAAGAGATCAAATTACTATAGTATTGGATTTTCTCTTGTACCTGTGCCCTCTGGATATACACATCCCGTCGACCTTTTTAAAAAAATAATTCATTAGTTTTGCAATCGCAAAACTCCGACAGTCATACTAGTAAGCACATTTACGCAAGAATAGCAAAGCATAACTATTGATGGTTTGCAATCAATTTCACGAGATTCAAATAACAAAGATACGTACGGCGACCATGTTGGTGCCACATATAGCAGAAGTGAACGACATTCTTTCGTTAAAGTTCCACCAACATGGCCGCCATGACGTCACGTACAACCCATCAATTGACCTATACTCATAGCTTCAAACTCATTCTATATACTCATGCTTTCATTCATACTTTACTCATACCTCTATACCTATACTACATATGAGGATTATCTAGTATAAGATTACAGTTGAACGGGACTTGGATGAATGTGGGGGACTCAACCTAAAATAAAAACAGTCAAATAAATTTATGATAAAGGTTCAGTAGTGATGGTAAGTCTATTTTCAGCAAACTCATTTGTACGCGGGAAAACAATTTCCGAGTCAGAAATTGAGCCCGCAACCTTCAGATGACGAGATACTCTAACGATTGAGTTATCGAGACCCAGATAGCGAGCTAAGGTGTTGGTTCGACATTAGCAAAGAACATAGTTCTCGGTTATCTTGATACCACGTATCAATAATCATATCAACGTAATGATATGGATTTTATATCGTTTATTGTTAGAAACATTTCTCACGTGACAAAGTAAACCCTTCCAATAATTTCGAATAAAATATATGAAATGAAAATCCCGTACGTGAAAATATTCCAGTTCCTTGTTTTTTTTTTTTATTTTTGGAAACTTTCGTAAAAAATGGTTTGAACCGAGGAGTATCGTTCGACGTTCAAGTTGATCGTCCAAGTTTGTGTAGTCTTGAGAAAAAGTGTTGGTATTTGTGAAAGTGACTGACCTTTCGTCGACCTCAGTGGAGGTTATCTTTATTGTTTCTGAAGATGACCTCCGCTGAGGGCGTCAAAACGTCAATCAAGACCCCCATCACCAATAAAGAAATGGTTCATTATTTGGTGTGCTCAAAGCGATAGCCGAGAGCAATCCTAGATTTTTGAGCACTCTCCCAACTTTCCAAGAGCATTCATGACTTAAAGAGGGAGCTTTTACACCCTCGTAAAACTTTCCCTGGCCGAGGACTTTCCCCTTGACGTTAGCCAGAGTCAAATACTAAAGTCTCCATAGGTCATTGAGGACCTATACGGCCAGGAAGGAGTTAATGGAGCACGCCAAACAAGAACCATTGCCCTTACAACATAGAATAAAAGCCAAAATAACGGAAACCAAGCTTAATTTCGCCGATTAAAAATTACTTTCTCCTTACGTAAGCCAAACATTTAGAACACAATGTTTTCTCGCTCTTTTTTCCTTATTCGCGTGCGTTATGTTACATTTTGTTATAACAGTTATTCTCAAGACTACACTAACCTGGACAACCAACTTTCACGAACATTTGTCATGCGTGAGCAAAGTTAAAGAGTGAGGATTATTACCAACATGATAAGATAAAATTTGCCTTTCGAGGTGACCCAATATCATAGTTTCTCAAACGATGGGTGGAACGAGGCGAATGTATATGAGGGATAAAATTTTTTGTTGGGTAAATGTTTAAACTCCTTACCAAAACCAGTTTTTACCTTTCTATAGCAATACAATGACAAAAAATATAATTACTAGAAGAGATCGTGGCGAATATAAAAACCTAGAATCACTGCGAAACACCATGGTTTAGATTCAATACTCCATGGCATGAATCTCTCCAAGAGCTGTGGAAGTGAAAGATCCCTGAAAAAGAAAATGTATTATCGAACTCTAGCATGTAATGGTCACCGTGACCACAGATCACCATACAATTTCTTGAAACTAGGAAAGTTCTAAATATGAAGTCTCACCAAATGTTTCCAGTATTCCAGACGAGATTAATCGCCCTACCGCGAGTATAACTGCATATCAGGGGTTTTTAAAAGATAGATTTTTAAATTTAATCTAGTCTTAGGGCCGATTTACAGTATTGCATTTTTCTACGTTCGTGTTACGTACGGAAAAGTTGAAATCCGTTTAATCTTTACGCAAATAAACCCTGGATCGATAAATACACACTTATCAAACGCATTACCAAATGCTGTATTTTTACGTCTATAGGTAATATGAAAAGTTAAACAGGTTACAACTTTTACGCAAAGTCACGCACGTAGTAAGACGCATCAGTGGAAAGTAGTGATTCAATGTATGGATCGCTAACTGGCCTGTGAAATGTGAAGCCAAGATGGCCGCCTATGCAGAGCAATTTTGTTAGTCAGTTTCAGTCCCTTACGCGGTTGTGCATGTCAGTTTTAGTCTCCAACGCGACATCTCGTTTCTCATTACCTCTTGTTGAAAATGCAAACAAAAAATCACTTAACAGGGTGTGATGAATATTTAAATTGTAAGTAGGTTCGAAAAAAAAAATCAGAGCGAGTTACAAAGTATAATTTTCATGAAAATGAACGACAAAACTAACAACAAATCTCGTAAAAGAGTCTCGAAAAATTACTTGAGGAAACTGTACGGGAAACGATATCCGTTTACCGTTTGTTTACCATTTTCAGACCGCTTAGCACACTTGTAGGCCACACATGATCTTAGAATCGTTTTAATTACTTGAGCATGAAAATATTGTCTGGTATCTCTTTTGAACAATTGTTCTGAAATTGCGAATGTTTTGAAGCCGAATCAAACAAAAACTGACGTGAAAGTTGTGTAGGACTGGGAACTGACGTACAAAATTTCCCTCCATAGGCGGCCATCTCGGCTTCACTTGTTCTCCGGTAAATGAGTTCGAGTTAGCCATCCACATATAGAAATCAGCTTTACGACTATCGTCCTTTTTCTTATTTATATCGACAGTAGTTTCGGATTACATATTAGAACTGGTTTTGCTCTTTGTCTCCTTGTATTTTAATTTACCTTTTTATAATCATGTAAATTCGACCTGCCTGTTGCTCAATGTTATAACGATTGAAAATTTGAAATTTGGAAATGAAGTAAAATCTCCAAAATCAGAAAGCAATTAAATGGTAGAAAGCTTTGTTTATACATAAAGGTTAAAAGCCTAGGGAGAGGTTTTTATTCAACCGTGAAGACCGAGCCCGAAGTACAAGGTCTTTAAATAATATATCATACATAAGAATTAGTGTTTCTTCAGGAAACCCGAACACCGGGAAGTTTTTTGAAAACCGAGGCGATCGGCAAAGAAAAAGGGTCGAGGCAGTCTGTTCTGAAGTTACTTTCACCCAGCAAACAGAGATCGAGCCAGGCGACAATGACTTGCTGGACTGCCAGCAGTTAGATGTCGGTAAATCTTCAGACGAGAATTTGAATTTTGAGTTCGCAGTTTGATGCTATTAAAGCCTTACGAAATCTTTTTTGAGTCCCGTCTGGGGCTCAGAGTTTCTCTGAGTCCATGCAAAAATTTCATTAGACTTCAATGTCCGATGAGTTTATAATTAACAATTAGACAATGAGCCTGAGTTGATCATTCGCTTACAGACAACGACGGCGAGTTGTCTAACTGTTTTAGTATAAATCCTTTGCCAAAACAATGATGACGTGCTAATTTTGCGAACTCTGAAAAATGAAGTGTTGCTAGTGCGAAATGCCGTCTTAATGAACTACTCTTGAATGACAAGTAAAATCGATTTATTTTATAGCGTGTGATCTTTTTTTTTTGTTCCTTACCATTAAAAATCTTTATTCCTTATTTTGTTGCCTTTTTAGTTTTTTCTGGAATAGAATTTTCAACCAAATTGTCCAAAAACGCCTCCGAAACGTTTGCAAAAATTAACCATACCTTTTCAAGTTTGTTTTCATTTTCTCAACCATCCTCTATTACGAATAGACAATGGTTGAGTAACCAATCGGAATGCAGGTTTTGTAATAGATGATGGTTGGGTTTATACTAAAACTTGATATAAACATGGAAAATCTCATAACATCAAATAGATCATTCTCATCAACTCTTAGAATTCACCCCTTTCTTACAACAAACAAGAACCATTTCCGTTATACTGCAGGGCACTTAACATAGCATAAATTTACAGAGTAAAAATTTGAAAACATGCACAATGACTGGCTGAAAGCTTTTCCTTGAAAAACTTTTATTCCTTCCCATCACGGCGAACAGGAATGAAACAGAGATTTATTTTAGAAGAACTATTGCATTTTTTTGAAGAAGAAATATCGGGTTTCTATTGAGTCATAGAAACCCTCGAAGTCTATAAAGATTCTTAGAAATCGTGCATTCAGATTGAGTGATCTACTTCTGGTCTAATAATGACTGACAGGCCATTGGTGGGGAGAAAGGCAAATTTTCAAACTCAAAACAATGGCAGATAACACTCTTTTTTCCCCCGAAGTTTCAGGTCAGCTTTTAGATAATTTGTCGGAGGATTTAGTTTCAAAAAAAAGTTGAAGAGCAACAAAAATTGGATTGACGGTTTTGAATGGTACAAATATAAATCATGGAATATTTGGCATTAACAATCAGTAACATGAAATGACATTAATATTAGGGAAAGAAAATTTTCGAGTGTTAGTCTGATACATTTTTGACACCCAGCCGGGACCAGTTACGCAAAATTGCAACTCTTGGGCCTCCGGCTGGGAATCGAACCCGCAAATCTAGTGCAGTGCTCTGCCAACTGAGCTACGAAGGCCGTTGCCGAGAGCGTGGTCGCGAATTCCGTATATATATCGGTGGGAATGCCGGTGAAGCGAAGGGTATATTCAAGGAATATTTGGCATTAACACTCAATAACATGAAACGATCTTTATATTAGGTGAATGAAATTTTCGAGCGTCAGTATGATACAATTTTGAGACTGAGTGTTAATGCCAAATATTCCTTGAATTTACCCTTTGCTTCACCGGCATTCCCACCGATACATATATACGGAATTCGCGACCATGCTCTCGGCAACGGCCTTCGTAGCTCAGTTGGCAGAGCACTGCACTAGATTTGCGGGTTCGATTCCCAGCCGGAGGCCCAAGAGTTGCAATTTTTCGCAACTGGTCCTGGCTCGAAAATTTCCCTTCCCTAATATTAATATCATTTCATGTTACTGATTGTTAATGCCAAATATTCCATGATTTGTATTTGTACCATTTAAAATCGTCAATCCAAATTTTGGTGCTCTTCAACTTTTTTTTGAAACTAAATCCTCCGACAAATTATCTAAAAGCTGACCTGAAACATCGGGGGAAAAAAGAGTGTTATCTGCCATTGTTTTGAGTTTGAAAATTTGCCTTTCTCCCCACCAATGGCCTGTCAATCATTATTAGACCAGAAGTAGATCACTCAATCTGAATGCACAATTTCTAAGAATCTATATAGACTTCGAGGGTTTCTATGACTCAATAGAAACCCGATATTTCTTCTTCAAAAAAATGCAATAGTTCTTCTAAAATAAATCTCTGTTTCATTCCTGTTCGCCGTGATGGGAAGGAATAAAAGTTTTTCAAGGAAAAGCTTTCAGCCAGTCATTGTGCATGTTTTCAAATTTTTACTCTGTAAATTTATGCTATGTTAAGTGCCCTGCAGTATAACGGAAATGGTTCTCGTTTGTTGTAAGAAAGGGGTGAATTCTAAGAGTTGATGAGAATGACCTATTTGATGTTATGAAGTAGCTCAGTTCGCTGAGCACTGCATTGGATTCGCAGGTTTGCGGGTTCGATTCCCTGCCAAATGCTCTAGAGTTGCAATTTTTGCAAGGGTCCCGGTTGGGTCTCAAAAATATATCATTCTGACACTCGAAGATTTCCTTCACCTAATATAATATCAAATATAAATCTAACTGGCAATTAAGTTTCTACAAATTTTGTGATTCAAACTATACTTCATCATGTTTTGACTGATAAAATGTTCCGCTTAGATAACAATCCCGTCGTTTTGATATGAAAAATCCGAGTTTCATCACTTCGTTTAAAATAAAGAATTACTGAATTTTTATGCCTTTAAAATGATATTTTATCCAAGTTCTTAGTGTGACCAAAACAATTCGACAACTCGTCCTCGTTGTCAACTCGGTTTATTAACTCATTATTACTTATCAGCTGAACAGAATGTCTGCTCATGTGGGAGCTTGGTAAATATCAGAACGAATAGAGGACGTTCGTCAAGCTCGTTCCCTCAGAAAAACGATTTTCGAGTCTTAGACGGGAATCGAATCCGCAACCTTCTAATGACCTGTGAGTGAGACGCTCTAACCACTATATATAATGTGGGTGAGACGCTCTAACCACTGAGCCACTACGCCTCAGATGGCGAGCTAGGCAGCAGGTTCGTCATATGTACTGCCTAAGCGGCAGTGAGGTTTCAGTTTAGTGTTTAAGTATTCGATCATTGTTGTCACATCGTGACTTCCGCTTAGGCAGTACATATGATGAACCTGCAGCCTAGCTCGCCATCTGAGTCGTAGTGGCTCAACGGTAAGAGCGTCTCACCGGTCAACAGAAGGTTACGGGTTCGATTCCCGGTGCTAAGACCCAGAGATTGCTAGCTAACCATGATAACCCTTTTTGCACCCAATGAGATGACCGTTGCTATGACGTTCAGTAATGATGCAAGCAGAGGTCCGAGTTTTTTCCCCAATTATATACGGCCTTTGTAAATTTTCCTGTAGCTTATCCACTTTTAATAATTGCTTTTTTAGCACCTATGATGATGGTTGTAATTATACCAGCTATAGATATTGATATAGCTGATAGTCCAATCATGTTTTCTTTGGCCCATTTTTAAATCGCTCCAGTCTACTAATATCCTCCTCCTGTTGTTTTCTAGCTTCTTCCGATTGTCGTTGTTCCAGAGACCTGTCTCGGCCCACTTCTAAGCCTGAAACTCTTTCTTGAAATTCGATTTTTTCACCTTCATCAGTTGTTCTATCTAGTTGTTCTTGTGTTGCATTAATTACCTCTTGGAAATAGTCAGCCTGAATTTGTAGAGCGCCATTGTCTCCTATACGTAATTCTGGTAATACAGATCCAGGATTTTATACAACTTGTAACTCCCAGTTCTCACTATCTGTTAATCCTGGTATGTTAGCGTAATCCTTTTCTGCTTCAATCAATGGACAATTATTCCATGTTGGCTCCTCCTCTGTAGGTTCATTGGGTTCTTTTATTTTTTCAATTAATTCTTTATACTGTCTGAATGCAAGTGACGTAGTCTGCGTAAACCAAAACACGTATCCCACTCTTCTGCTTTCTCCCAAATTTCAATATTTGGGCTGGGTGTGAAAGTTTATCTTTATACTCTGATCCGAAATATAAAGTGTCTTTTTTATCTTTTAACTCCTTAACCATGCTTCTATTTAGTATTTCCATAGCAACAGGATTGTTTGGACTTAGTTAACCTTCTCCTATTTCTCCATAGTCGGGGTCTACCTCTACAGAATCCACTTTGGAAACTTCGATCTCGTTACTAACCCTTTTTATAGTTACTGTTTTACCATCATCGTTGTCTGTAAATATTGTTTCAAATAACCTCTTATCACGCAGCCATTTACAGTATTGGATGCGTTTATTTAGTAGGTTCAAGTTATCAAATATTATAGAATTGGTTCTTTTTTTTGTATTTTTCTAATTTATTATCATATTCTTCTTGGTATATAATATGTTCAAACACCTCTCCATTATATTTTGGGTAGTTTTGAGAAAAATGCTCCATTTCGAAGTCGTCAAAACCTTCTGCCATTTTATATATTACTCAATATTTTGTATATCACTTTCGGGAATCCAACTATTGTGTTTATTATCATATCCAATCCATTTGACTAAGACCATCTTTCTATCCCCTACCTTCTTTCTCTTCAGTATCAGAAATCAACTTGAACCCTTCACCTGTAGTGCGTGATATAGTCAACATTTTCTTCGTTTTCTAATTGAATGTGTTTAATGCCAACAGCTATTGGATAAGAAATTCCTTATTTAGGCGATAAATTCGTTGGCTTTCTACCTAATGGAGATCTTGTGATATCAAGCACTACTAACACGTCAATAAAAATAGACAGCAGTTCAGACGCTATAGCGCCATAGCCAAAAAGCCAACGCTGGAGTTATTAAATGGTGTAGTTTATATATCCACAGCCATGTAAGTAGTACTGATTTGACGAATAAAAGCTCTGTTTATTGTAATGGGAAAAAACTAACGAACTCACCTCAAGGTTGGAGATTTAAAAGCTATTGGGGTTGCGCCGTTTAAAAGGTGATATTATTTTATTTATTCTATACAAAGGATATATCATGGATGAGAACACCATTTTAAGACACCATCAAACGTTCTGTGAAAGATGGTATTTAATTGAACATGATCCAATTGAATATTCGTTATCGTACAATGAGGAGGTCAATAAGTTATGATAAAATTAGTGATACACTATCAGATGAAGAAGTCAGTAAGCTAAAAAACTGGTATTGTTATTATCATAAATTAACCACATGTTATAAGTACTATTTACAGCATGAGCGGCCGTGTTGTATCGGATATACAAGCTCGAGCCGAATGTCTTGTGAAATTCATGTCAAAGTGTTTATTTTAACAATTTAAGCTTTTAAACATTCTATATGGAGTATCAAAGGGAAAAAAGGTAATAATAAAACGATCTGTATCATTTGATACAGAATACTTATAACCCTATTAGTATTCTGTATCAAGTGATACAGATGACAGTAGATCTTTGTCGTGTTTACAAGGGTTATCACGTCATAAAGCAGGAATTTTGATTGCTCATTTTCCTACTGAGTAATTGATGAATTTCACAAGTGGAAATACAAAAACTTAAAGAGATTGAGACTTGAGTTGAATATGTCGTCAATATCCCTGTCATATGTAGTATCCTAGAGCGGTTCACTCATATGGCGACCTTGTCAATAACAAGAGTTGGTGTAATCATACAAGGTTACGTGAATAAAAATGACTTAGCTAAAAGGGTTGAAGAGTGTAGGTTTGCGTATATGTCTTATAATAAAGTGTTGATACAACTAAGAACATATTTAAGAGAAATGCCTTATGTTTGAAAGTTTGACCTTATAGAACATTTGAGACTACCAATGGAGTTATCCAAAACCCTGAATAACTTAATTAAATTATTAGTGATATTAGATATAATTACGATCAATGGAGAGAGATAGAGTTGGACAAAATTACGAAAAGAGCAGGTGTAATAACAGCAGTGGGTTTGAGCGCAATCGCACTTATAACAGGCTTATCACTTGGATTAAAACGTCGTGGTCGGGATTTAGTCCGCGCTAGTAAGAAAGCTAAAAAAATAGGTCCATCATCACCGGTGAAAAAGTCAACACCATTGATAGAAATAGAGAGCATAGACAAGAAAACAACAGGCAAAGGGTAAATTTTTATTTGCAACCACCTATGCTTAGTAATAGGTGGGACTGTTTTATCTACACAAAAAGCATAAATAGAATATATAATATAAAAGATGAAACAGAGGGTTTTAAAATTTTTTAGAATGATTATAAATACATTTATTTGTTGGAAGAAAAACAATTATAATGTTGAATTTGTCTTAAAAGATATAGACTTTACTGTTATTACTAACCCAATATCTAAACCGAAAAAATGATCAAGTTGTCTTATGAATGACTTATGAACAACTTATATATAAGCTTATAAAGAAATTATATAAGAACTTATAAATATAAGTTATATTATATAATGAGTGAAGAAAACCAAGAATCCCCAAAGATAATAACCATCAAAAAAGTAAGAAGCCCCGGAAGAGTAGAAGCTGGTAAGCGTCTTGCTGCATTAAGTAAACCAGTAAGAGAACGTAAGATGCGTGAAAAAATAGAGGCAGAGCTAGAAAGACAAATTAACACCAGTGACTGGAGTTTAATTATGGTTATATAATCGGAACTATAGGAGTATTACCCGCTCTTGGTAGTTTATACCATGCGAGAAAGGATTATCAAAGAGATGTTAAAAAGGCTTTAAAAGATGATGAATATGATAGAAAAAATAAACATGAGGAAATGAAAACAAGACCACCACATAATTTAGGTAGCCTATAGATAAAACATATCTTATATAACAGATGAGTACTATTAACAAAAAAGAATTGATAAATGAATTATATGACGCCACACTAGTAACAGCTGGAGCTATTGGTGTTAGTATGGCATCAAAGAAACTTTTGAAATAACTACTAGGCACGCAAGAGCATTGCAACACTATTAGTTCAATGGGCACAGGATAAGAAATATTTACCAGCAGATCCTTTTAAATCTACGTAATTATATAAATGGCTTCAGTTATAGGAGGAATATATTTCAAACAACATTCGCAGCAGTCAGTTTCGCGGGAGCTGGGTATTTATTTCAACATTTTAACAAAAGTAGATCACTTGACATGCTTAGACAAGTACAAAAAATACAGTATAATGGGGGTGCAATTTTACAGAGAACCTTAATTAACGTAATATTTAAAAAACGAGTTGGAGTGTTTTGTCGGATATAAAACACGAGGCCACAGCCGAGTGTTTTGGATCCGATAAAACACGAACTACGAGTTTTTTGAATGGCTTCAAAAACGAACCCCTCAACACGCCAATCTACGTAGTAAGTTTGAAAATTGATGTTTTCTAAGCCGAGAAAATTCGACAAGAAAAACGAGCGTATCTTTATCACATATAGAGATAAGACACGGGTATGGTTTTGCTTTGTGCTTTTGCTCGTGAATTATTAATGAGTTTTTGAATGATTTTTATAAGCCGTCTGATCAGATGAATAAATATCAAATGATAACGATGGGTATTATTGGTAGATGCACAGGATATTTATTATATAAAATTATATAAACGCATAAGTATATATATAATTATCTAATCATAAAATATAGATGAATGAAAAAATTATGGAATTATTGGTTTAGGGATTCAATGATTTGGGTGAAATAGAAGAGTGTCTCGAAAATAAAATAAATATCAAACCAGAAATAAAAGATTTAACTAACGTATTCTGTTATAAATGTAATACTGATAGACTTACACGCGATGAAAGTTATTATGCATGCCCAAAATGTGGCGAAATTGGTGGGTATGCGCACCAAGGAAACTCCACTCCTGAAATTTGGATGAAACAAAAAAGGGAACATAAAGGAAACAAGTGGTTCGAAAAAGTTACTATGAAGTTTGTCAATCAAAGAAATATTTCAACACTTGTTAATGATTTCATGAAAGTCGTTATTACAATGAAGAAAAACAAAATAATTAAGGGTAGAAACATTTCCAGATATGAGTATTATATAATTCGTTTAGCGTCAAAACGATGTATGCTTTTTTTAAAACAACCAAAAGATTTGAAAAACGGCAAAACCAAAGAATATTTTGATAATAGATTGCTTGGTAAAGTTTATCCTGAATTAGGATGGGACAAAAATTGTAAATGCCCTTATTTTTTTAAATGGAAAAAGGAGAAAGTAATAAAAAAGAAGAAAATCAATTTAATGAAAGGATTGGAACATCTTGAGATATAAAAATCTTAAAAGTAATAAAACATATTATATTATATAATCGTAAATAAAGGTGGTCGGCCAACAAAATATTTAAATGATGAAGATAGGGAGAAAGCGAACCGTTTGTGTAGAGACAGATACAATAAAAAGAGGTGGTGGTGTGGTATATGTGGCTGTGGTATGCAAAACACTAATAAATATCCACATTTTAAAACCAATAAGCATAGAAATAATATCGCCCTGTGGTTAGAGTCCGATTAATTTTTAAACTTTAAAGTGCCTATTTTATAATGGATATTTCAAAACAATATAAGGAAATACCACTTTATATGAATAAAAAAGGGTTAATAAAACATGCGCTATAACATAGAAAAAAATGAATAGAACCATAAAAATGTTTAACTATCAGGAATCACAGATCACGGTTGTAAAGGATGGTGATCAAATTTGTTTTATTTCAGAATCATCCTCAGGGTAATATGAAACGATAAACTCACATTTAACCTACACTGCTAAAGTCAACTGAAAAAAGTTGACTCGAGCGGGATTTGAACTCGCACCTTCGGGAATCCGGTCCGCCGCTCTACCTGTTGAGCTATCGAGTCTACGGGGATTGGAGGCGACTTATTATCCAACTAAAGTGTACGAGGTATTCTCGCAACAACTTAACGCTATCCACGAGGATGGATGTGCAGTGTTTCAATTCTATTTCAGAATCATCCTCATGGTAATATGAAACGATAAATTCACATTTAACCTACACTGCTAAAGTCAACTGAAAAAAGTTGACTCAAGCGGGATTTGAACTTGGATTTGAAATTTAAATGTGAATTTATCGTTTCAAATGTTTTTTAGTCGAAAAGATGTTGCATCAGCTCTTGGTTATAAAAAAACTAGAAATGCAATAAGAGTTCACGCTGACGAAGAAGATAAAATTACGACCGCCCCAAAACAGGGCGTTGGTCCAGAAAGAGTATACATTAACGAATCAGGAGGATATAGCCCCATGTTTTCATTAAAGTTACCATCAGCCAAATCTTTCAAAAGATGGGTAGCATCTGAAGTATTGCCGTCGATTAGAAAGACTAGTCAATATAAGATTAGTAGACTGATTAATACCCAATTAATGTTAATGAATGAAACAGATCTACATTATCAAGTGCTTAAATACATTAGAAAGTATCAGCCTATCGCTATTATAACACTTGGGTTAGGGTAGAATCAGAATAGTGTGAAGAAGCGAATAGATAGTTGTAAAAAGGGTTATACTGGTGGACAGCCTGACATTATAACTCAAAATCTTCGTTTGAAGTACAATGGTTTAGCTATTGAATTAAAGACTCCAAAGGGCGATGGTATATTGTCGAATAAGCAGGAATCATATCTCGAAACATTAACTGATAATAACTATGTATCAGACTTATAAGATGATATTCATAGGTGCATAGATAACTGTGTGAAAGACGTAAGATTGAAATGTCGGTTTTGTTGTAGGAAGTTTGTATCAAAGAAAACACTAAAAAATCATATTAAATACATCCATAGAAAATAACTATCTAGTACTATATATTCTATTATATAGGTGGTGTTACCACAAAATGTATAATAAATTATATTGGTAGCGTCTTGGCTTGTTTTGGTTATACATAAATCGGTTGATATCCTTTATTAAAGCATAGTGGTTAACTATCATTCCATTGTTGGAATGGTGGTTTACTTTAAGAAGGCAATTACTTGTATGTAACATATAAAAATGTATACATATTGTTATCCTTTTTGACATAGCTTTACGGCAATATCTCACTCCATCACATATAACTTTGATTGAAATAGGGGGTATCTCTAGAAACTGATGTACATTTTGTATTCTGTCAAAATATAAAAACCGATTGGTATAAAGGTTTATCGCTCGAATATATTTTTTTCACGCATATTAATATATATAATAGTGTCATGTTATCGCTTTAAGTGCCTTTTGATAAAAAATTTTTTTCTTTATATTTTATATACAGTATAAGAAGATATCGCGAATAAGGTATGATAGAGTTATAAATAAAAAATAATAATTCCAAATTAAATTCATTTGCTGGTGACTTTCCAGGGAAAGTTGTCAGGAGGCTGGACCTAAAGCTATTAAAACTGTTAAGGTTCAGGCGGTTGGGCCTGAATCATTTAAAACGGTCAAAAAAGATTTAAGAGTCTTCCATCTGGTCAGTACACGCCTGGTTGGGGTTTACTCTTGAGAAAAAGGCTATTGCGTGAACTGCGTAAGGCTGACACGAATGAATACGTTTGAGAAAGAGATCAATAACATAAAATATATTAATGAGGATTCCTGTTATAATACGCTAGATTTAATTTCAAAAGGGATCCCCAAAGAGAAAGAACAGTGGGAAATAGATTTTGAAGAAGATCTTGTTGATGTTGATACCAAAAATGATAAAATCAGGTATATTCCATTAAAAAGCATTTCAATCAATGAATTCCGGAAGGAAGAACAATTGTTCAAACAACTATATATGGTAAAGGTAGTAAAGATGTGTCCTTTAATGATTTATTCACAAAAAGGATCAATGGCTGGAAAACTATATGTCGGTCTCGATTAAAATTGAAACGTTAATAAAAAACAGAAAGGAGGCCGCAGCCAAAAGCATGAAAACAATAAAAAAGGAAAACACAGACGAATTCACAAGATTGCTACAAAAAGGACCATACCAAACAAAAATGCCTGTTAATCACACCAAAAAAGACAAATATGCGCTCAAGGTATTGCTAGACAAAAGTTTTACTACGCAATCGGGGTAAGAATTGATAAAGTTAGGATTTTCATACTTTACTATTAAGAAGAAGAAGGTAAAAAAACATGATATGGAAGGGCGCAAATTGGAATCATTTTTCTTAAACAAAAAAATATGGGTAAGACCATAAAAAGGCATAAGAACTGCGTTGTTGATTATATATGGTCCCAAGTAAAGGGGCAATATGGGTTTAAAAAATATACATACGATTAATTAAAAGACGAGGTTTTACGTTTCGCGGATGACCCCAAACAAGGGGTCTCCACATGGGAAATAATGGATTGGGCAAAAACTCATCCTCATGTGCCAGTAGATGCACTTGATGCCAGATATACGAAATTAATTAGTCATAATGCACCACATAAGATAAAAATTCTTCTTTGCTATATTATGAAGAACCAACGTTTACATCCTATTCTCTCTCCAGACCTCAAGAAATTAGCGTGTAAAGCCAATCAGGGGGAGGCAAAAATATATTGAAAAATATAGCGGAACTAAAATGGTCAAAGCGCTCTGAAAACATAATTGTTTTAAACGATTTATGTGAAATATTAGATTTAGAAACTAACGGTAGTGTCATAGTACTACCAAAAGATAAGATTGAGGAAGCTATCGATTTCATTGTTACAAAATATGAGATATACATTAAATACCTTCATTGGAATAATAATGGACGCCCGGATGGTTTTATCGACCATAAGAACAACATGTTTGTTTTAAACGACGATTATGATATGACAAAAAGTATTTGTAAAGTTATATGAAATATATCGTGTTGAGGAGTTTAAATGGAAAAATCAGACTATCACTTATAACTAGTTCTCTGTTTAAAATCCAAAATGATTATCTTCCTAAGTCCTCCTATAATTCAAGCGTACGAGAAATACTCGATAAATTTGAACCGAGAGCCTTATATTTTGGATACTTCGATGAAGAAGAGGTGGAGTATAAACACTTCGACATTTGTAAGAGTTATTCGAACGTCCTCATTAAAAACCAACAACCGATACCTATATATAGTATCCACGACAATATTCAAGAGTTTAATGGTATCCTTGAATTAAAAGGAACGGGTGAGTTTTACATAGACGAAGCGACTTTAGACAAATATAAATGTGACCTTAAGGTAGAGGCAGGTTTTTATTCTCAATCTTTAGTAAAGTATTTGGTTCAGGTAGTTGGGATGAACCCATCAAATATCAAATACAAGACTACCGCCAAAAGGACGTTAAAACCAGACACATTCAAAAGTTTTATCGAATACATATTCCATAACTTCGAGGAGAAGCAATCAAAACTGTTAGCAAATTGTTTTATTGGTCATTTGAGAACGAAGTATAATAAAATAAATTGGAAGTTTACGTGCAGTTTACGTTTTATACGCTCTTAATTTGATAGAGACCTGTTTTGAGACTAGAAAAAGCCGATTATTGTCAGTCAATACGGATGGATTATTTATTGTAAATCCCGAAAAGGGTTTCAAAAATAAGAAAGACGTTAAATTTAACACAAAACAAGTAGGTAAGGTTTTTCAAGAGGATAAGGTAAAGGAGAGGATAAAGAGAAAAACTTCAGAGAGAAACTTAATATTGATGACTTTGCTCTTAACAAAGCAGAAGGGTATATTTTCAAAGGTGCAGCTAGATCGGGTAAAACTCACAAATTAGTATAGCGGCTGATACATGAAGAGAACCCTATTGTGTTCTCATTTACGAACAAAGCAGTTTAAAACGTTAAGGAAAGGGCAGTAATAAGGATAAGGGATGATGAAAATAGCAATTTTACAGAAGATGAAATAAACCAAATTTGTAAAACATTTGATAGCTACTTTTGTGAATGGAAGATAGTAATACACAAAGCATAAAAGATAAAACAGTCTTTATAGATGAATTCAGCATGGTTCCTAACAAATTTATAACATTGTTATATAAGTTATAGTTTCAGTATAAATTTACCATATATATGTTTGGTGACCCAAACCAATGTAATCCCGTTGAAGGTGGTAGCCAAATTAATTATGATTATCTAGACAGCGTATCTATCCGTGAGATAGAGAAACAAATAGAGAGACATTGAATTATCTACCCAAATGTGGAAGGCATGACATAAAAACCGAAAACGCGTTATATTTCTTTCTGGAAAAGGGGTATATAGCCAAATTAATAGAGAAAAATGGTAGAAGGTGTGTTACAACCAAAGGGGTATTCAACCCATTAACAGAATCATATACTGTAGAAATAATTGTTATATAAATAAAACAAGGAAGGAGATTAATAAGAAATGTTGCGAACGGTTCATTGAAGAACACAAACCCAAAATCGTTAAAAATGTTGAATTCCATTATGAATAGGGAACAGAAGTGCATCCCATTTGTAAAAAAAAATGCCAATTATAGCCACCCAAAATTTAAAGGAGAAAAACATTTATAACACAATGGAGTTTAAAATTAGAAAAACAAACAAGATTAGTGATGGATATCTTTCATAGTAAATGGGTTAGAATTCTCGGAAAAGGAGTTTGCAGGTACATTATACCATCATTTGTCTAACCGTGTATAAAGGGTGGAGAGATTAACACCGATTATAATATTTATGACATTCACAGAATGGATAAAAACTAGTTTTATGCATCATTGAGTGGAACAACAAAATTTGAACATATACATTTAGATGAAAATATGCTACTAAAATCTTACTAAAATAGAAAATTGCCCGAGTTGGAATTGGTTAAAGCTAAACATAACTCTTTATTCAAAAGTGGTAGAATTTACGAGGTGGTATTGATAATGAAATGATTTATGTAGGCAGTACATGTGAAGATCTTGAAACTAGGTTACTTTGGCATAAAAGCAACAAAAAAAGGCCAGGTTTTCAAATATAAGAATAATAAAGCGGAAATACGATTAATGGTTGGTGCACCTTGTAATGGTAGAAAGAAAGTAGAAAGAATAGAAACCGGTTACATCGAAGAATATTCATTAAAATATGGAGATAAATTATTAAATAAAAACATTCAATCCATTGTGTAAAAAAACAAAGAAAAATTAAGGATCAGATTAGGTTTGGAGTAGAAGATTAAGATCAAGGAATGTAAAGGAATGTATAAAATTGACACAATGGTAAACAGAATGAGGATAGCAACATAATTCAGATTTGACAAACAAACTAAAGAAGATGCATATGAGAAAATCATGGAAAGGAACTAAGAAGTCATAAACAAATTAATAGTTGAATTCGAATAAGAGCATTGTAAGGGTAAAACTGAATAAATCTTTTATTATGTTACTACGAAGTGGTAGCATGAGATTTTAGTTTTTTATATTTTAGTAGATCTGCAGCTGCTAGATTTTTGTGAGGATATGTGGTTTAGTGCAATCTGATGCTTGTAGGAGGCGTGGGTGCAAGTTTTGGCTGGTTACGAATGAAATATATATGTTGTATAGTGTTAGTTGGGTGTTATTCATTTAAAGGGGTGGGATGCAATGTTTGAAAAGATGTGTATCCCTATAAATAGAATAGCATGTTTTTTTACCCTTTTTTGCTACTTTTGACGATATGATGTTTGTTGGGCTTGAAAAAGTATTGGTTTTTGTTGTATGGACTGAAGTGTTATTATTCGGAAAGCGCTGTTTTGTTGTCGCTGAAGATTTCATGATAGAGTACTATCCAGACAACCTCAGACTTGAGAGGAATAATCGGAAGAGGAATAAAGTAAGGTTCGATTAAAGACCTGTAGACCTTAAGAGTATCATGATCCACAAAATCTCGTAATCGTCTTAAGATATCGAGCCCTTTTGTAACTTTCGTTGAAATAAGATCAACTTGCACACTCCAGCCAAGGGTCTCATCTATCATTAAGCCAAGCGATTTGGTCGTTTTTGTACGTGGAATTGCCATATTTCCAATATGTATTCGATAAGCGGGCCAGTTTTTGCCTTGAACCAAGAATCATAAATTCTGTTTTAACCTTATTTAGACTTAATTTACTTGACATCATTCTTTCGGAACTTTTTGATAAATTGTCATTTCGTCTTTAGTAATAGTGTTGATATCATTACTTGATGTCATTATTTATGTGTCATCGGCAAACATGTCTGGTTGAGTATACTTTAAACATTTGGGAATGTCTTTTACATATATCCGAAATAACAAAGGACCCAATAGTGAGGCCTGCGGTATACAGGTAATCATAGTTAACGGTGTTGAAATTTGGTCATTCACATGGCAAATATTGAATACGTTGTGATTGGTAATAAGACCTTAGCCAGTCATGAGCAATACCTTTTATTCCGTAGATTTCAAGCTTACTTAACAGCATTTTATGGTTAACCGTGTCGAAGGTCTTCTTCATGTCAAGGAACACTACGCTGTTTAGCTGACCCATATCTATATTCTTATAACACCGATTAGTGATATCCAATAAACCATTTACTGTTGGATGGTACGGCCTAAAGCCATGTTGTGCTTTAGAGAGTATGTTTAGTGCTTGTAGATGATCATAGATTTGGTTGTAGATTAGCTTTCTATTATTTTGCGATTATGGGGATTATAAATATTGGTCTGTAATTATTCATGTCATTCTTTTTGCCAGTTTTATAAAAAGGTATAACTCTTGTTTTCTTCCAGTATGATGGAAATATACCAGTGGCAGTAGATTGATTAAAAATTGTCGTTAGTTTTACTGAGATTAGTTTTACTGAGATTAGTTTTACTATTATTGAGCAGTAATCTCTGTAGACGTGGTGGTGCTTGAGTCAAAAGGTCTTTTACGGTTCCAAAAGCCTTTCCACGAGAACAATTGCTTGGGGGTTTGGTGGACTAACCGTGGTGAGTTTAAACTCTATTTTGTCCAGTTCCACTAATACCCATCACCAGTGTACGATGGAAACTTTGGTTATTTTGATCAATTTCCTATTCTAATTTTGAATTCAAGCCAAGTTTTTTGAAATGTGCATCAAAAATTGCGTCAGAAAAGAGATTTTTCTTGCGTGTAATATGCCATGCTGCGCAGCAACAAACCGTGACATTAAGTTTAGCAAAAGTTTTTGACTCATTTTCTAAGTTTTCTCGGACAATAACAAGTTAAACTCCCACTTGTGGGCGAACAATTTGAATCCATTCGAAGCGTATTGAGGCCCATTGTCAATGATGACTTCTGATGGAATCCTGTGTCTCGCGAAGATTGACTTTGTATGAGTGATGACAGTTACACTCTGGGTGTCTTGAAACTTGACAATTTCAAAAAATCTTGAGTAGTAGTCTGCTATGACTAGATAATTGAAGTTGTCCAATGTAAGTAGCTCTGTGGCAATCACTTCCCATGGATGGTTTGGTATTTTGAAAGGAATCATGGGTTCCTTTATATTTTCTTTTCCGTATTCAAGACAGATATTACATTTGGCTATCAGGTTGTTGATATGAGAATTCATCCCAGGCCAATACAGTACATCTCTAGCTCTTTTCTTTGATTTCCCCATTCCCATGTGTCCTTGATGTATTCTTTTTAGCATCTCTTCCCTCAGTGATGATGGGAGTACGATAAGGTCGTTCTTGAAAACTATGTCATCTATTACAAACAATTCATCTCCAATGTTCCAGTATTCCTGAATGTTTGTTGTTACTTGAGACCTACGTTCTGGTCTTCTTGATTGGATCGTGCCTTTTAAGTCTCTTAACTACACATCATTCACTGTTGCTTCTCTGATTTCCTCTAATTTAGATTCTGTTGATGGTAGATTTTAAATGACCATATATACTTGTAAATATATGTCTCTCCATGCTCTATCAGCTATTCCAGGCAGTGGCGCTCTGGACAATATGTCTGGTATGATCAGTTCTTTCCCAGGCTAGTAATTGATTGTATAGTCGTATTTCTGCATCCTGAGAAGTAATCTCTGTAGACGTGGTGGTTCTGAGGTAAGTGGTTTCTTTGTTATGGCCTCCAATGACTCGTGATCTGATTCAATCGTCACTGCTTTGCTATATGTGTAACAGTTAAAACGCTGTAAACTAAGCTGCATGAACTGCCAAAAGTTCATACAGTTCGTGGGGCATATCTTGATTCCGAGCCTGTCAATGATCTTGATGTATATGCCACAGGACTTCCTTCTTGGTGTAGGACTCCATCTAATAATCCAGTAGGTGAAGCATCGCTTTGACCGGCTTTGTGACATCAAAAAACCTCAACAGTGGACCTTCATCTTTGGTTAGAAAATGTTTTATATCTTGCAATGCCTTATCTTGTTCAAAAGACCATTGGGCTTCCGTGTCTTTTCCCAGTAGTGTTTTTATTGGTTCAGTCAATGTTGCCAGATTTGGGATGAACTTGCCAAGGTATTTCACAGTTGTCTGTTGAAGCTGGCATGTACTTAGATGACCTTTACTCCCTCCCTTTATATCTTGTGCCCGACATAGGTAATTTCTTTTACTTTGAATTTACACTTCTACTTGTTTAATGTGAGATGAATCTCCTCGCATCTTATTAGAGCTTCTTTCAGACGTTGGTCATGTTCCGCTTCAGTTGTTCCATGCACCAGAATATCACCAAAACGTTGGTTCATTCTCTTCTGGAAAATCTCTTGTACAGATGTGATTCCAAATGGGGTACAGAGATAGCAGTATCTGCCAATTGGAGTGTTCAAAGTAGTTAACAGTTGGCTTTCGGTGTCTAAAGGAATCTGGCAATACACTAGTTGGCATCCAATTTTGAGAGTCATTTAGTGTTTGCCATACGTGTGGTGATGTTTTTAATGGTGGACAGTTGGTAATATTCGCGTTTAATGGCTTTGTTTAGGTGTAGTGGGTCTAGGCAAATACGACGTCTACCATTAGGTTTCCCTACAACAACCATCGAGTTGACCCGATCTGTGGGCTCCTCTATTTTGCGAATGACGTTTCTTTTCTCCATGTCATCCAATCCAATCTTAACTTTGTCGCGAAGAGCAGCAGCGATGGTCCTTGGAGAGTTCACCACTAGTTTTACACTTGAATCTACTTCGAAAAAGTTTCTCCAAACGACCTCAGTAATCCTGTGAAGACGTTGATGTATCTCTTAGTCATTTCTTCTTTCAGGTCTTGTGATGATTTAGGGTTCCGAGGACATGATGAAGTGTTCATCAGTACTCTGAATCCCAGAATAAATATAAGTGCCCAGTACAAAATACGGAATAAAGTCATGATTAAGTAAAAATAAGTTATATTAGTCGACTAACCTTTCGTCGCATCACGCAACATCATAAGAGAGAAGATAAAATAACACATTACAATGAATAATTAGATAGTTTACGAGTATTATATTACAGGATGCATGCGGAGAAGGTAGAAATATGTAATGAGAATTAAAGCAGGAAAAAGTGGAACTGAGCTAAGATTGTCGTTTAAGCTCAAAAATTAAAAGGCTTTCTCTTATCCGAAGCTCAGAGGTTGAATAACAGGAGGATAGAATTTTAAAATCATCAAGATGCAGTGTGGCAAGTTTCGGAAAGTTGTGACAGAAGTAACACTAGATGGTGATGGATTAACAGGTAAGGCCAGAGACTCGCACAAAGACTCGTGTGTGTACATGGCGAGCCGTTTGGCCTACATACAACGCGGTCCAGCATTGACACGTAAAGGAATAAACTACGTGAGACCTCAGATCCTTAGGAATTATCTGCTTAAAGGTAAAAAAGTGAGAAAGACGCTTGGTTGGACGAAATACGAAACGAATGTTAACGTGAGGAAAGACGGATGAAAAGAAACTAAGAATTTGGGTACGGATTTAAGGAGAGTGAGTACCGGCGAAAGGGAGACAGAAATAGACAACCTTTCTAGGAATCGTGTAAACCAATAACCGGAAAAAAAATTTTATCCAAAAATAAAAAAACGCACTTTTCAAGAAAGTGAGTGGGATAACCATTGAGGTTAAAGATCTTTTATGAACAGATCAAGTCCTTATGGAATTTTTCCTAATTGAAACAAATATTAGAGAAACGATGTAGTAACGAATAAGAAAAAGGAATAAAGCTATGGAAATTTGTAAACAAACCAGGGAAAGTGGGTTTGTGATAAACTGAAGTGGTAATTACATCCAGAACTTATACTTCCATGACATTCCACAGTTTGATCAGCAAAAATTTCCTAAGACTTTAGTACTGATCGATTGTTTCATTGGTGTCTTGTGCTCTTGTGAAGAAAACATATCTCTTGTACCTTACGTTCTTCTTCGATTCGCAGTATCCGTGATATTTTTTTATTACCTTGTCGACCTGCACGCTAAGAATACTTAGGAAATACTGTAGTTTGACTTCACTAGGCGCTAAACCAATCACATTATCCAATAATAAAACGTTGGATTTACAGATCAAACAGTGGCCACACTTGAATATATATTTATTATTTTAATATTTACCAGTTTCTATGATGTTTGATAGAGACGCTTATGGTAAGGCAATGGGCATTTAATCTACCTAAAGTAAACTTTGACAAATTATTTTCAACAAATTAGAGACTGAATTTTACCTTTTGTCGTCAATGTGTTCCTTTTTAGAACTGTATTTTTCTTGAAGCACTGAAATAGTAAAACTTCACAGTGCGTGATACTATTTTATTTTTACACAGCAAACCGTGTATGGGCTTAAATGATTTGTGTGGAAAAACTAGTCAATTCTATGTACTTTAACGGTTAATTAAGATTGCAATCACCATATTCTCAATTTCAATTGTTCTATAATGCTTTCTGCAGTATAGCAGCTGGAGTTAAAGCTACAAACTGGGGCCGGGACCCCTCAACCCTCTGGCTAAACAGCATGTTGCGGTGTGAAAAAGTATGTGGAAGAGGAGTTTGAAAAATGTATGTGGTACACAGCGTAAAATTGGTTTTAGAATTTTGGTGCTCTACGAATGATTTTATCATGGGCTGCAACTTCAAGTGAGGAAAAAAAGATAAGAGTATTCAGTGTTAGTGCTATTAAGGCATGTTTTTCCATATGATTGAAAAGATATTCTGTGTTTCTGTCGCAAAAAGCATTAAAAATAGAGTGGTAATACATCTAATACTAAAGCTTGATGCCCCCTTTTTAGTTTTTAAAGTAGAGAAGCCATCCTTTCCTTTGTTCCCTTATTGACACCAGTGAAAGTCAGCTATTCTTTGAGAAATTTCCTTGATGACATTAACATCAAACTCACGCAGGGAACTCTTGAGCAATCGCTCTCTTTGAACATCACAAAAAACGTAATAAAAATCAATGCCCACTTCGATTATATCACGATCCGCATTAAGCTTTAAAAAGAATTATGTTGAGTGCTGCGGATGATGAAGACATGATGGACGACCAACGAACGTTCGTCAAGCTCGTTCCCTCAGAAAAACGATTTCTGATCCCTAGACGGGAATCGAACCATTAACGTTCTTATGACCGGTGAAATGCTCTAACCGTTAACCTACCAAGATTTAGATGGTGAGCTAAAAGGTGCAGGTTCGTCGTATGTACTGCTTAAGTGGAAGTCACGATACAGAAAGTTGCAGGCTCGATTCCCGTCTAGGGCTCAGAAATTGTTTTTCTGAGGAAACGAGCTTGACGAACGTTCGTTGGTCGTCTGATGTGACACCAAGCTTCCACATGAACCAGATTAGTGTTCAGCATTCAAGAAGACATGATAGCTTGTTACAATTTCCCAACGGGTGAATCTAATGTCACCATAATTTATCTCGATTGACAAGCAACGAAATGTTTGCCGCCAGTATGGGGCGGTTGTAGGGTATAGTGAATGCTATTTAACTTTGTAACTGGTCACAATGTTGTATCAACCCCATGACACCAAAGATTGTAGCATTTGAATACCAAATGAGGGTGAATATCTCAAAAACGAAGTGAGATATCGAAGAGCTGTAAATACCACCCTGCATATTTATGGAATTAATTAATTTTCGTCTAAAGTAAGGATCCATTCCTTAGAAAGTCAAATTGGTTTCCGAAGTAATGATACTAAGCGTAATTCGAGTATTATTTTCTCCGTTTTTGACAAATAAAGTAAGTTTTTTTTACTAAGTTGTGGGGCCCCTTGGGCAAGTGTTTCGAGTGCTATGGTGACTTTGCTGCTTAAGTCGTTGGGAAATAACGGAATTTCAAAATGATGCAAATAAAAGTGACATTACCCCATAGTCTGTCTTTAAGATCAAAAGAAAAAGAGCTAATGGTAATTAGAAAGTTCATGTGGTTCATGAAGGTAAATCTATTTTATTGCTGTTTACTTCTAACGATGTCAGATTTATCATTTGTAGCCGAGTCTTTACAAAATAAGTTTTCAGTAGTTATTGATGCTATACTTCAGTATTACCACGTTTTGGCATCAGGGGTTGATGACACTGTAATTGATAATAGCGCTTTAAGTCATAATATGTACCAGTTTGAATCTCTTAAAGACGTTTATTCGTCAATGAAGAGCATTTTGTGAATTTCCTTAACGAAATTTAAACAATATTTAAGACAACTGAATACAATGCTTCAGGCTCTTTGAAAGGGATAAGGAGAACAACTGCCCCGGGGCCAAGTTGCTCAATACATACATACAAATTTATTATACTTCAATTCAGGGCTTTTAAAGCATAAAATAAGGGCTACCGCTTGATAATGAAAAGTTCTCTGTCGTGTACTTGTTTTAAATTTCGAACTGTCCAAATCTTGTATAGTGCGACTTGAGTGCGAGTGTTTTAATCATGAGTTCCATTTCTATACTCTAGATATCGGTGCACAGTTAACCATTTCAAGTCAGTTAACACATGGTGTCATACGTTCAAATTTCTTTGTGTTCGTGATTATTCTCGCAACAAAGTTTTGGATCAATTGAATCTGCTTTCTGTTCTTGGCTGTGGGATTTGCCCACACAGAGGAACAATAAAACGGTTTGTTTAAACTAATGACTCTATAATTAGATTCCATGATTTATGGTCGAATAAATGACGACATCTATTTATTTGGCGCAACTTAGAAGTATATGACAATACTAATTTACTGTCATGCTCACCGAATTTCATGTTTGAGTCAAAAATGACGCCTAAATTCTTAGCTGAGAATACAGGGAATATTGTTTTTCCGAGAATTCTCAATAGTAGTCTCTCTGTTTGAGTTTTATCAGCTGTGATGTATTAAATACAAGAAACTTCGTCTTGCCTGGAATAATTACTAATGAGTTTGAACAACACCGGCTAGTTATTCTATTTAAGTCATCCTCTATTATCCTCTTTACTTCTGCTGTGATCTCAAGTGGAAATGACGCAAGAGTTTTGGAATCGTCGACATAGGAATCTAAGGAATAATTTGTTTTCACAGTCGGAAGGTCATTAGTGTACATGCAAAACAACAACGGGAAGAGAACTGATCCTTGCGGGACACCAAAGTTGACAGTTGGTGGATCCTATTCTTACATACTGTGACCTACCAGACAGGTAGCTGTGAAAGATGTACCAATGCTCTTTAATTTCCAGAGTAGCAGTCGATGATCTACACTGTCAAACGCTTTAGAGAAATCGAGTAAGATGAGAGCAGACACTTTTTTTTGTATCCATCGCACGAAAGAATGGTTTCTGATACAAAAACGTTAAGGGTTTCTGTAGAGTGATACTTCTTGTTACCACTCTGGTTAGGAGACAGTTTATTATGCCTAGTCAGGCACCAGGAAAACTGATTGAGGACTACTTTTTCATAAACTTTAGATACCGTAGCTAGCAGTGAAAGAGGCCGATTGTAAGCTCAATGATCACCGCTTACTGCACAAGACATGGGCCTGGACCACTCAAGAGAGGGATTCTTTTTAATTTAGTAGCAAAAAGATGGTGAAAGGGCTCACAATCTGACAATCTATCTTAGTTCTTTAAGCCATCGTTACTTTCGGTGGTCGTACTTTGTCAATTGAATGAATCGTTTATAAAAGACAATTTACTCCCATCAATATTTTAGCGGGCGACATTCGTTGAGTTAAAAATCGTCCCGAGTAACGTAATCTAAATGCTATCATTTGCTTTCTACTTGAACTCAATTTCATATTACGTAAGCACCATTGTTTTTATAAACACAGTTGAGCTAGTCTTAATGACATTTCAAACGAGTAGTGGAAATTAAACTATAAATGTTATCTAGAATCACAGACGTCCTGATAACAAGTTGGTTGGCTCCAACAGTATCCAGTCTTTCGACGAAACAGCACGAAAGACTATGACGTCATCTTAACGTTGGCCTGTATTTGAGGATATGCAGAGTTTTGAGTCTATTCCAGAACCACACTCAGATAATCCTGGCATTTCTCTTCATGTTACCCTGAGGATGAACCTGAAATAGAATCAAAATATACACATTTTCACGGATAAGCATGAATCTCTCGATTACTTAAATTGGATCGTACTAGCAGGCAGCATTATCCAATATTAGTTACGGCCCTGAGGAGTTAGTTTGGTAGAAATGTCAAATGTGACCAGTGAGCGACTATTCCCAACGAAGGAGCAACCAATGGAATAAGTTTGCCCTTTACACTGTAGTATGATACAATAAAGTTTGTAGAACTGCCAGGGACTTGGTAAGTCATTAAAAAAGGTCTCATGAATGTGTAAACACACCTGTAACTTGTTGTCGACACTTGCACACCGCAGCTACGTGGAATAGCGGTTTTGACAGTTTGGCATAAATCTACTTAAGGTTGATCTTCTATGTCTTCCTGTGGCTACAACTCATCGTAGTGAAATGACAAGCGAATTTAGTGCAGTGGTAGTGGCTATTTAGTTGTTAACTGAGAAGTAAAACTTGTCATGTGAACTAAAACCTTTTAGTTCACTAAATGAGAAACTCAAAGTTTTGAAGTTTTGTTGACTTTTGAGATTTTGATAAAATACAAAACGGTGGATATTCAAAATATCGTAAGCATTTTAATAAACGTTCCGACGAGCTAGCTTTTATTAACCTGATGATGACCACATGCTAAATCTAGTCAAAACGTTGATTAAAAATGCTTACTATATTCGGAGCACTAGCCCTTTAAGTTATGGTAGAAACGTGCACCAGCGCCTTCAGATTTCTTGCAACTTTCCTGGCTACCAAATGAGGAAATTTTCGATTAAAGGAAGCTTTCTAAATTTCCTACAAGTCGGGGCTCCTATAAAATAAAACATCTTAAGCCCACGTCCATCGAAATATCACTGAGCAGCCCAAAACTGGACTTTGAAACAACTTCCAGGTGACCTTTACGTCATACCTTAAGGTAATTCCTTCAACAATTCACGTTCAACGATTATGTTCAAAGTTCTTTGATCACCACTCTATCGTTTGAGAAAAATATTATCAGCCATAAAGTAAATGATTTGAACCCAGGAGAATCAGTACGTGTTGGAAGTTTATACTAGAGTTTAATTAGTTATGTTGAATGAAATATCGACGACCTTAGCAGCGGTCATCTTCAGAGTAAATGAGTCAACGTCAGTCAAGATAACTAGTCTTCCTCAAGACTACTGCAACCTTGTCGATCAACTTTCCGAGCGTATTATCAGCTAAGTTAATGGGTTTGTTAAGTAGCAGTCGAAACGGGTCGAACTTTTGCACTTACTTCCTCTTTCAGCCCCCAAAGAATCTTCGACATCGAGAGCACAAAAATATAGTCCACACCGACTCAAAAAGTACAATCGACATTGAATCTCAAGAATACGAACTTTATCATTTTGTCGAAGTTTGTAATGTAAATCACAAGGTACATAACAAAGTAATTTATCAGAGAGTCAACTAAACAAAAATTTCATTTAATCAATAGAAAAAGAGCTGAAGTATACCTAAAGCTAAGGAACATAAGTCACAAAATTTGCAATCGAAGCTGATCGAGTTCCACAAGAAGTTTACAAATCTTGAATTCCTTGACATTTATTTATAGATAAATTATTGAAGCTTAACTCTGTGAACGCGATCCATTCGTATGTCGGCTGATCTCAAACAGTCACATTTCACTAGAACTAGTATTTCATGGCCATTGTTAGTGCGATCTTCTGAGCATGCCTTATTTTGAATATTTTAAATAATGGCTTTTCAAGCGATTTAAGTAATTTGTTTTCTTGTCATTCGTCGGCAACACAGACTTCTTTGAAGGCAACAGATCATACGAGTCATTATGAATTACTGAGGAGCAGAAATCACCTTTGGTGTATTTTGCGCACCGTCATAATTGATAACATTGCTATTCAGTCTTCAACTCACAATCTGTTACTCACTGTACATGTTGATAAATTTGTTGCTCTCTAAGCTAATTTGAGCAATATCAGAGAAACATTACGTAAGACCTAGAGTTACTTAACCCCGTGGTCTTAGTTCATCTAAAATGGCGACGAGCTGCCAAAAGGTATTTCATGCAAACTTACAAACTCCGTTTATTCTTGATTGCCATTCGGTAACAAAAGTCCGGTACTGATAACTAAGATATTGTAGTTTCTCACCCTAGTTTCGTATTACCCTCTGGTGCATCGCACATTAGTCATGATATGTAGACGGTTTGGTGCCAGAAACGTAAAGACTGTTTTCTTGAGAGGGTTTCTTGTTAATTATAGTAATGCGTTAAGAGCTGCCTATGCTTAAAAAACACCTAAATTTCTGAATTTCTTCGTTATATAAATTCAAATCTTATCTCATTGTAACTTACCATGAATTTGTTGTTAGCCACAATGAGCAAATGAGGAGAATTGATATTTAAATGTTTCTAGGTTGAAATACATTTTATGTTTCATTCATGCCTTTTATTTTGAGCATCTTAATCATTAGATTACGTTTCTTCCCAAATGGAATTTTCATCAACACAATCTTATTTCCTGTGCAGACTCATCTGAATACCGCTAAATGCAATGACTGAAAGTAGTTGATGAAAATAGTAAGATCTTCTAACCTGAAGATTTTGGGTTTTCTTCATGTCTTTATGTACCCTTTGGAGCGACCGTTTATGTTATTATCAATTTCTGTAAACTCTTACGTGTTGGGTTATGATGAATTTTATTGTTCTAAAAAGTACACGTGTTTTAGCTTTTACTCACTCGTTAGCTGGTTCATGAGGAGTAGATTTTCTGGCAAAGTTCTTCGGATTTGACATTTCACTCACTAGGAACCGTTGGTTTTTATCCTTAAATTTGTGCAGAGCAACACGCGCCGATGAACTGTTCTGACGTCAGTTTCTGCTCGGCGTATGATGACAAGTTGAATTACCACCTTGCCCTTGGTTAACATTCTGAAATATCATTTTAGGAAAATAGCAAAACTCTAAAAATATTAGTATATGTCGTACGAACAACTGCAGGGTGACGAAATAAGTGTTATGACTTGAAAGTTAAAGTTTGATTGTCCGAGAAAATTGAAAACAATGACTCAAAAACTTTTACTTAACTTCGTGTCACGGTTAGTTGTGCAGGAACCACCCGCGCAAAAAAACTGACTCAATTTTTAAGGCAGATTTCAAAACACTTGGTTTGAATGCGAAATTCGAATAGGAAGTTCGTCAAAATAACAAACTTTTCCATCGTACATTGATGACGAATATTCCTGTGGTTGGAGAAAATAGAGTTAAGAAATTCATTAAGGAATTATACAAGTAGAAATACCGTAAATCGGACACAGTAATTCTCGGCTATTTTGGGTATTGTACAAATGTACCTGGTGCAAATGATGTTGACGTTTGATACCAAAAACATTTCATAGAGCGTCAGTCGAGATGTCTCTGTCGTCACTAAACCAACCGACTTAACTGACTACACTAATATTTTGTATTGTGATTTAAGACTGATGTTGGCTTCTTATTCTTCCTTGATGCACGTTGAGCCAGTCACGTATAACTATTAGTATCATTCGTTGGCTAGCATCATGAAAATGAGTGACGTGTCCGCTTAACCTAGTGGAGACTAACCTTGGTAGAACTAACCACACAGCTTTAAATTATGGCGAAAAATTTCTGTCAAATTAGCACCTTCAATTTGCTTTTAGCCACTTTTAGGTCATTTGAAATTACATAAATAAATAGATGTATAGATATATTATTTAACGTCATTATGAATAATAAACAGAACTTAGAACTCGTATCATTATAATTGGAGATCCTGTATGGATATCTGGATTGCCAGATTTCAGTTTGTGTTTCCGTTTACGATAAGAATAATAAACATTGTCTGATAGCTTAGTATTTAAAACCTGAGCCTCTCGGTTGATTGATGAAAGCAATTTCGTGTTATCTTTCCGACTTAAAATAATCCGCGATATTATGACACTTATGCAATATCTACTGTACTTGGTTTTTGTTCAAAACTTACTGAAGCCGATTATCGATCAATCAAAACCTCCCCAGTCGACTAAACACTTTTCAATCCGATTAACTACTTAATATTCATCCCAAGCTAAAGTTCACTTACCACAAAACTAAACTTGCCTCAGTTTAATTTTGTTAAGACGAATTGTCCTTGTACATATCTTAGCAAATTTATGTTTCAGCTTTGTAAATAAGAAATAATAGGCAAGTTTCTTATCTTTCGATTTTCCATCTTCACTGTCATTTAACATTTGATTTTGTTGTACTTTTTGGAATATTGTTTATAAGAAGCTGGAAGAGAGAAGTTTCCTTTTCACACCTCATTATGACTACGCAACGGTAAATAAGGATTAGATTGCCCTGTTGGGGGCCGGGGAAAAGACAAGACATTTCGGCTAAACCCCATGCTAGGTCCTCTCAAAAAATTGCCGGACCATCTCTACATCCGCAAACTGTTCAAGAACTGTATACATCTTTATTATCACTAATGCATCCGAAAACAAACTTTGGATTAAATTTAAATTAATGATTTCAAAAGAAAATTGAAAAATGTAAGTTTATTGAAAGGTATCAAGAATTCTCATTGAATACATGATGCACTGAGCACCATTTTTGCTATCATAACCTTGGCAGTTAACTGGATTTAGACTTACCAGATTCGAGGAATTTGAGATTTTCTGCATGAAATTATGACGCATTATTCTGTCCGTGATCTGATGAAATAGGTGAATGCCAATATAAATTTCACAAGATTAATCTTCTTTTCCCATACTTTTATTAAAGGTTTCAACAAGATTAAGAATAACAAAAATAGGATAAGGGTTTTTGCAGTCCAGTTATATCTTTCATTAAATGAATGTACCAAAAAGCACTTTAAACCTTTACATTCCCCAAATTTTTGGCAAAGGGTAAGCGAGCGAAGCACTTGTGGATTGTCTCACATATGCACGAAAACTTCGAATGTTGTCTGAACTGGACTTGCTCTCAGACAAAGAACGCACAAATTAGACATATGAGAGAAAAGGTGACAGACAACTTTGACATACTACGTCTCTCGTTTTAACGTAAGTTTTAACATTTCGTTTACACGCGGAAAAGCGAGCAGATGATATATAAGCCGCAGTTAAAATAAGCCGCGAACATGCACTCGAATAAATGGCCCCACAGTGAACTTGTTTGCGACCAAAGTATGCCGCGGCTTATCTTACGCGCTAAGATACTCGTTTATATACATGCACTATTCTCGGGTTATTTAGCGACCTAATTAGAGCTGTTCACATGAAAGAAAACAGGCTTCAGCTAAAGTAGAACCGCGAACACTCGCACGAATGATCCAATGTAAAGTTGTTCTTAACTAAAGTAAGCCGGGCTAATAAAAGACGAGGCTAAACTTGCAGCAAATCGTCGTATAACTGGTCCACTGTAAAGCTTTGTTCGCCAGCTAAGTCGAGGCTCATTTAAAGCTCTTATAAATGCACTATTTGCACCTTGTTTTTCCTCGCATAAATGACATTATTATTTGGCAAATAACGACATGGAATAGACTGTTGGAAAATTTTTTATCAATCTTAAAACGATTAGTGATCCAACTTCCTGTGTACATGTCTCCCATCTTTCCTTTGTAGTATCTTACAAATTGACCGCAAATAGTTTACCGTCGCTCCTGCCTCAAATTTTCTACTTACCACTTGTCTAAGGCTGTTTTGTATCATGATCAATGATAAGTTCGAGACCCTACCTCCTGTATCATCCCTAAACGAAAGGCGAGCGTATGGTGTTGGGAAGTAGGGGTGCGAAACCACGGCCCCATATTTTGATTGCAAGAACGGTTAAACGAAAAGTTACAAACATAAGGATATGAACGGGAATTATTCATCTGCACGAAGTATTCACCTGATCAGACGACTCTGAAAATGTTTGCTCCAGTTCATCCTAACAGATTATTCGTGCCTAGTGAAAAAGAAATCCAATAATAGCGCCAAAACGTTTGTTGGTTGGTGAAAAGAAGGGCACCCACACACCCGCTAACCAAAACCGTCACAGTATGTCACGGCATAAAACCATTTTCAACCTTTTCCAAAAAAATATGAAAAACTTTAGATAATTTATGGGGAATTATTAATTAATTCCGTATTAATTTTACTCTGGCTAAAACCAGATGATTTTACTCGTCAAGGGGAGACCTCCTGAAAGGCCAAACAATAAAGGATCAAAATGGACAACAACGAAAAGGTAGATTTGAAGAGGCAGGATTGAAGTGGAGAACGGGATAGGGTCGAAAGTTGGAGTGGAGAACTATCTAATGGAATAAAGTACAATAGTACATCGTACAACATTGCATGAAAACCTCACCAACAAGAGGAAATACGTCATTTACAGTTTATGGAAAGGAACATGTTAAGATATTTCAGCTGCCTAATCGGATTGTTTTCTCATACGCTAATTCAACGAGTAACAGAGACAACGTTCTGGTTTTTAATACCCACACTTATTTACAATTCTTATCCTTTTTATACAGATTTTCACTCAGTATTTACAATTCGAATTTAGCCCTGTTAGGGATGCCAGTTATTTCCTAATGAATATTAGGACAAACGGCACAATATCGTAATTTGTTTGAATCGAGCTAGCATCAAAATATCGCTATCATATTCATCTTGCAGTCCTCCATTATCTGTTTTTACTCTTTCCGTTTTTCCGGCTTTCTATCCTTCTGTCTCCCGGTGTTTCTAAAGTATATATTTAGCGATTAAACCCAACTAAAACATTTAACTGTTAAATCCAGTGATACCTATGATTAGAAGAAATATGTAAATTCAAAAAAATAATCATAATCGTAAGATAAAGGAAATAAAAACCAATTACAATCTGCAGCTTTTCGAGTCTATCTCAGGAAACTGGAAAGTAGTTTGGAACTCAGTCAATTAACTGACGTCTCGGAAATCAAAATCAAACGATATCACTTGCTTAAAAAAGAAAACAGAGTAATTATTAATTCAGTTGAAATACCTGAAAAGTTTAACGTGTACTTTTACGAGATATGTTCCAAACGTTCATAAAAAACTACATAAAAATACGTTCATAAAAAACTGGACAGGTGAATCCCGTAGTAATTACTTGCACGCAATTAGTATGTTCAGGATTTCAGTATTCTGCTAAGTCTAGCAACTGCAAAGGCAAAATTCTCTCTTCAAACCGCTGAGCCTGGCGTAGAAAAGGTTAGAGAACGAAAAGCTCGTAAAAAATTATCTGCAAAAATGTTATAAGAAATTGCACCAATACTATCTGAATTTCTTTGTGATTTATGTCATCGTTTATACTTAACAATACATTTCCTGTTGACTAGAAATTAAGAAGGATGTTGCCAATTTATAAACGCGAGAGCAGTGACAGTTATTATAATTTTCTGTAGTGGTGGTCGTAGCTTTCTCGATTGGAAGCTTGAAACAACTTGATAATGTTATATAAGTTACGCAGTAAACACGTTGCAGTGCGAGCAACGTATCTTACATAATTGTTAGTAGATAAAAACATTCGTAAAAATTTGCAACTATTAAAGAAGCTATTTGCCAACTAGCCTCCATTTTCTGTGAGCAATAGTCAACGAGGGCTTCAAGTTCATCAACTATCTACTCAAGGAAAACTCGCGCTTGCTGTCCTATTGTTAAATAGATAATAAGATTCACAGACTCTTGTTCATGATCAGTTGAATAGCCGGGCCTTAGCAAGAGTAAAATACCGTGAACGCTCAATTAAGCCCCCGGGAGTATCTGTTTTTAGGCTTTCTGTTGATGATTAATGAAGAGAGGGGGGTTATTTCAAACTCAAAAAGGGACAAAGACAGAGACATTACTTTTTTCCGGAATGTCGATAAATTAATAACGACATCGTCAAAATAACCCCAACATTCAAAATATAGCACCAGTCTGGCGGGTAAAAGTTTTTGTATCTTTTTGTTACCCCTCGATGTCTCTACTTAACGTTTATACATGATAACCTTGTCCATTTTGTAGCTTTCAGTGCCGGGTGATCTGCAAACACGAAAGTGGACTGGGACTAGTTGTCAAATGGCAATCCATTTTTAATTTTAGATTGCATAATATCTAGCTCCTAAAATATACCACATTCTGTCCCTATATTCGTACCAAAGCTACCTTTCCCTTTAATCAATGCTGAAACAAAGTTTCAAACAGTTTCACAGACATAGAACGTTGCAACTGATCAACTCCTTCCTGTTCGTATAGGTGACCTCAGTGACCTATGGAGACTTTAGTATATTAGTTTGGCTTACGCCAGACGATTTTACTTGTCAAGGACAGAGTCTCCGGACAGGAAAGGGTTAAAGATGCAAAACTGGATTTCTTTTGTGTTGCTAGTCTCAGAACTTTTGTTAGTGGTTTGATCACCCGGTATTCATTAAGCGTTACGTAGACCAGGTGGTCTGTCTCCTAATCCCGAGCCATATTATTGGGGGAACTGAAACAGGCTAAGTGGCCAGAGAGAAGTCCTAAAATATGTCACCTAACAAGCTATAGTTTCCGAAAGGTAAATGAATTTGACTGTCAAAATGATAAAATTCTAAAATCGGAGTATTCTCCCCCACATTTTATGGAGCTTTCCCTTCCAGGTAATTCCTTGGTTACTCCAACTCCCAAAATTGGTACTGAAATGTTGCTCCGCTCATGGACAATATATGAAACGATATCCAAGTCCAAAACCTTACTTAATATATTGAAAAAAGAAATTGATAAAAAAAGTACTGAATCTGTACCATATGACATTGAAAGTTTGAATGCTGAGATCAAGATCATAGAGCGATTCTAATTTAAGCTGTCCCAAGTCGTCATCTTTTTTGTGGTTTTGTTGAAGAGGTGAGGGTCAGAGGCTTAATGAAGAGGGGGGGCTTATTAAAGTCTTGAAGTTCTAGAGGATTCATATTACGGCGGGGTTTAATGGAGAGGGTTCGTAACTAGAATGTTTATGGTAGGACAGTCCAACTTCCTTAGCAAAAGGATTAAAATGTCTACCAGTAATGAAATACATTTGCCAATAAATTGAGAATTGTGTCCAATCCTTTCGAAGACCTGTATTTAAAATTCGAACAAAACTTTTACATCAGTCTGGAACGCAAAGTCGGAACAATTTGCAGTGATAAATTAAACAAGAAGCTGTGTATTGACCTTAATAAGCTCAAAAGGCGCCTAAAATCATTGGTTTCCAACTGATTTTTAACTGTTGTGTATGGCAGAGTTATCCAGTATTTCTTATTAAGCAATACACATATATACGATTTATATACTATACATATTATATATACATAATATATAATATATCTAATATATATAATATATAATATATAATATTGTAGCAATTTAATAGACCTTCTAGGCCTTGAACAGTTTGAAAAGACGAACGCTCACTGTGCTGGTGTAGGTGCTCACGTAGTTAAAAAACGGTGAGTCGTTCTATCGTCAGTTCTTTTAGTTTTTACCTTGTATCACTGTTCCTAAACATTAACTCTATTAATAAAGTCATACTAGTTGACATCTTCGTTTACTACACTGGTGGCAGCGGTGTAAACAATGGCAAGCGAACGAGAACTATTGAAAGAAATCGAAAAACTTACTAAACGACTGGAGGAACTCGAAAGGACGGGAAGTGGTAGTGTAGTAAACGCAGATATCAACTAATATGACTTTATTAATAGAGTTAATGTTTAGGAACAGTGATACAGGGTAAAAACTAAAAGAACTGACGATACAACGACTCACCGTTCTTTAACTACACGAGCACCTACGCCAGCACAGTGAGCGTTCGTCATTTCAAACTGTTCAAGGCCTAGAAGGTCTATTAAATTACTACACTATTCCCTCCGTAATTTTTGGGCTTAACATTAAACAGCAAAATA
>JBAHVQ010189923.1:0-14846 GCA_036872915.1 Nanipora kamurai | reverse complement strand
TTTTGTTCACTAACACAAGATTTTTATACAAATTAATAAGCTCGGAACAAGGTTTTATCAGGTGACCATCGGGTGGAATTGCTGTAAAAATAGGTCCGCAATAAATGCAAAAATATTCGACCTATTTTTTGTCCATCTTTGGTGTTGATATTTTTAGTTGTCTTTATAAAGTGACCAGAGACTTATCCGTCCATCTTTAGATCCTGCAGCTAGAATTTTTTCATTGCAATCTGAGAACGCGAGGGCATCCACCGACTGTGTGTGGTAATTAAGAATTGCCAGGGGCTTTAAGGTCTTCCAGCTGAAGATTCTTACTCTAAAAATTTTAGAAATGAGGTTATTTTAAAAATGCGAGGAGACCCTTTGTCTCAATAGGCCCTTTGAATGAACTGGACCCGTGCAAAATTTGTCCTCGGTCGTGTTTACATTCCGTTAGCCATCCAGTGAGGCAAATTTGTACCAAATGACCAGTTAATACAAAGAACTTATTTTCACGGTTATTTTGGTTGCCTGGTCAAACAACACGGCAAATTCATAATCAGTTTTAAGTAAAAATGACAAATGGTATATAACTTACTTGCCATCCCAACCACCAGTTGCTAGAATCCTGGAATCCTGACGAATGTTTACTGCGGAAAGACCTGGATTTTTTATTTCAATGGATTTTTCTGTGACTAGTTTTCCCTTCAAAAACAGAACCTTGGTTTAATAAAGTAGGAAATAATTGTCCCGGATCAAGAAATACATCAAGAAACCTTACATCGTTGAACACCCATCTTGCAGAGTTACGGTAAAATATTTGAACCATAAAAGAAGACGAAACTGATATTTTAAATTTCAATTCCAAATTGCAACACTATTGTGGCTGTCAACCTCTTACGAGCCAGACCAGCTAGGTATATCAACGTTGTTGGGGCCACTTGAAAGACGTCCGAAACAACCGATTCAAGACTTTGGAAAACGGTTCTGATTTTGCTCGCTGTGACAAGCTTGATGCAACTCTGCAAACTTATGGCACCTCAAACCGTAAAATGAAATGAATTTAACTTAGAACCATGATGACAAACTGTTCTATATGGTATGAAACGGCTCTGAGGAGTTCCATCTCCCCAACAAAAATCCTAAAAAAGCTGCAATCAAAGCAGTTCTGATTTTTTACCTGATGGGTTAGTTTAAACACAGAGAAAGTATTTTCAGCAGAGCCAGTTACTCCTTGCTGAGATGTTGAATCAAAATCGATACACATCACTAGAAAAGAAACAGCTAGGGATCACTTTGGTACAATACAGTCAAAGTGGGGATTTCTCAAGTGTTTCTGGAAAAAAAATCCACCAAAAGGCAATGACTCAAACTATGAGAAACACATTACTGCAGTTCTTGAAAAAGGTATAAACTACTGGGATAAAAAAGGTATTTCATAGATTTCTAATACCACATAGTTGATGTTAAAGAGCTTGGTGATGGAAAGTCATTTTACAAATGCAACATTTATGTAGACACCAGTTTAGTTGTGAATAATTAATTAGTTATGAATCAGTAATTGCTTGCAATGTGTTGCACAATTTAAAATGATACTCTACACATGTCATTTCTGGTTTTCTTACCTGGTTCATTATGGACATTAAGTTCATCCATGATTTTCCCAGTTTGCATATCCCACAGAATTATATTTCCATTCTCATATCCAGCCAAAATCACACTGACACCATCCTGTATTTTGGCCTCTTTCAGACACATACACATTCCTTGAAAAACAATTAAGTATTCATGTTTATGTAAATCAGGGAACAAGATATCAAAAAAGACACATGAATGAAAGAACTTGCCATATTAATGTAGTTGTTGCTCACCATAAGACTTTGTACATTCTGGTTTTAACTTTTTCACCTGTTGGTGAGTTTTCAAATCTATGATATCAATCTGTTCCAAAGTTAAGGAAAAATATTGTGAAAATTTGTCAATGACAATTTCATAACGGGAATGTAGCTTTATACAACCCTAATTTATTGCTGTCCAATCAACTGGTATTCACAGGGATACATACATGCAAGTCATTCTCTATTTTACCATGCAAGGCTTGGTTACATCATGGGGAGCTGCCTTCCACTCCTGCTTCCCGTCAGCCAAGCTAACCTTGTCCTGAAGCAGAAGGGTAGCAGAAGTGGGGATCCTGGGTAAAAGGATGAAGCCAGTGATAGCACTGTTCTTAGGGTTGCATAAACCAAAAACGATTGAACTAAAAAAAAAATAGTAAAGATACATGCAAACTGAAATTTGTTGTCACTATGGAGGCTAGTGTGAAGGTCTATACACAGTCACCCCAAAAAGCAACCAAAAGCTAACATAACCAGTGACCTGTAGGATGATGCCTGAATGGTAGAGAATTTATCAGAAATAATCTTTCATGAAAAGTGAAGTAATAATTAATTCATTAACCCATTGTTGATCAAGAGGTTTTCCTTTGACGAGTAAAATCATCTGGCATTAGAATAAAATAATCTGGCATAATAAAAGGAGCTTTAGGCAGCCTGGTAAACAAAGAATTAATAGGTAAGGGTGCACTCTAGTATTTTTACACAGGCTAACGCCAGACACTTTTCACGTCAAAGGGACGAGCTTTGCCTGTTGAAGGGTCGTGAGCATACACTTTCCAATTTTTCCACTTTGCTATCTCATGAGAACTTACACTGGTGTGTTGGTACAAGAAATTAGGGTAACATTTCAGTCTTTTTAAAGGTCAATGTCAGGAACTGCAACTACACAAATACCTGGGACTGATCTCTGCTTGAAACAGCAACATTTACTTTACCTGTAAAAAGAAATAATTTTTAAAATTCAGCCTATCTTTAAAAATATTGTACAGTGTTCTTCAATAGTTTAGTAAGTAGTAACCATTGCATACAGTGTGGTTCATCATCCCTTCAACTCCTGGAGATCTTTCCTAAGCTCAGTTACATTGTCCAGTAACTGTCTGAATAAAATACAAAAGATTTAACCCAGAAATCAAAGGGATATGCAAGGTTCATTAAAGTCCCCTCAAGTTGCCCCAGCTAGGTTCCCTTGAGGTTCAGATGGTCAAGAAGGTAGGAGTTTCAATACCAGTAGAAAAGGTAAATAAAAATTTGTCAAACTTACTTAAAATTTCACATTTGCAAAATCCTAAGTCAGACACTTGAAGAGTTCCTGTTAGCTCATTTCGTCCTTCCTGCAGATCCCAAATTTGCAAATGCCCATCACGTCCTTGGCTGCAAACAAACCAAGGATAGTCACAAGTTGATAAATTTTGCCTCCTTAAATTTGCCAGTCATTCTTTGCACAGTTTCAAGGATGGCATGAGACAAGAATACAAGAGCACAACCCAGACAGTGGTAGTTGCACTTGAAAGGAATACATCACAATGTCACCATACCTCAAAATCTGATTATCGGATAAGCATAGGACATTTAGAATGGACTTCTTGTTGTGACCATTCAATGTTATTTCAGTTCTCTTGGTTGATAAGTTCCAAATGTTTAAAAGTCCTGTGGAGTCACTGTAAATTGTAATAAATTTCAAACAAATTACAGTACAGCAATATAGATTCTAACAAGATCCATGTAATTGAAGAAATTAATTGGTAGAAGAATGTAATAAATTGGATAAAGAAATTGTTAGAAACTAAGGGTAACTGGTACAGTTAGGGATGGATTGGAATATTTAGTTTATTGCAAGAGGGTAAAGTGGATCAACTACTTCACTGTCTAATAGAGCATTTTCACTTCATTTCATACCTATGTTGTTCCTTAACACTTTAAAACCTGGGACTCATCCCTGAGACAATTATCTTCCTTAGTTATGTACATCAACATGTCCACACAGTCCTTTGTTATTTGAACCTCTTGGGATTGAGTAAAAACTGGTCCTATTTGTTTTTTTGAATTTCAAATATTATCATTATGTCAGTTTTTGAAATTTAGGATATTTGCATTGTTTGCTCTATTTGGTCTAAAGCAAATATTCAGTTTGCACAGCCACAAACCGAATAATGAGGTGCGAAACCAGATGCCAAATATTCAAAATTTGGTGGACAACCACATACCATTGATATACATTTGAAATTTAGGGAACAGGTCACCCTTTTGACTGAAAGATGAGGAGTGTGATTCTTAACTCATGCATGCTGCCTTTTGTTTAATTTCTTTAATCATGAACATCATTTAGTTGTAACTATGAGTATTGTTTAATCACTACCATGTGTTCTGTTTTGTAGAAAAACCATATGGAGCTGTGGCAGTGGCCCAACCAATTGTTACTTTTGTTTATAAATTATGGCAAAGTAAATAAATCAATTAATAAATTAATAAATTAATAACGTTTCGACTATCTTGTAGTCATCATCAGGAGTGAAAAAAAATAATTAATAGAGGCACTTGGAAATTTATGGAAATACGTGGAGACATAAGTGAGGTGAAAATGGTGCATGAAACCCAAGGAGTAAGGGAAAATGAGCGGAAAATTAACATACGAAACAATAAATGGAGAGCAGCTGATAGTGATAATCGAGTCTTACCCAGAAATTAGTTTTTGTTCATTACCAGAAAGCCTAACGAATTTAAGAGTTGTAACAGATGCTCCAAGACCGCGTAGTATATAGACAGGATCAGGAGGACGTCGACTCATCTATATTTAAGCGTGAATTTAAACAAATTGTGAGAAATTTTGGTATGAGAAGTGATGAACTCGCTCGAGTGTAGTAATTTTTGTGTATTTCACCGCTGGATGTTGGTATGAAAGGACAAAGGAAACAAATGAGTTGGCACGGATTGCGCCATTCCAACTGTCGTTACAGGTTTTACTGTGTAATAATCGTTTCCTTCGTTCTTAGATCTAAACGATGCCAATAGAATATAGAGACCTAACATGAATAAGAGGAAACTAGATTCAGAAACTGAAATAACCAGTGCTCCTAATGAAGTGAAGAAAGCCTTCGTCGAAGACAGCAGCTCGGATAAAGAAACAGTTGCGAGCGTGATTAGCCAAGAGCCAGAAGATTTAGAAGAAGAAAAGGAGTTGGAAATACGGGATAAGTTGTTAGAAGAATCGTCCGTTAGTTTAAAAATAAATCAGTTGGTGAATACGGATGGAGGTGACCCCAAAGTTATCAAGTGTGAGTAATAGCGCATATGGCAATCATGAAAGCCCCTCTGTATCATTTTAACGACAACACAAAACGTCCAGTGAGACACCTCTAGTGCTAATTTTTATGTTGACTAAGTCAGTTAAGCACGACTATTTGCATAGCCAATTACATGACAAATTTACTCATAGACTGTAAATTGATGGGTGGGGCCTCATAGGAAATCTGATGTCACGGCGAAAAACTTTGACTGAGAAATGTTGGAACTTACATCGATTAATTTGTGTGGTTATAACGAAGTGATCATTTACACAGTTAAGCTTTCATCACATTGACTCAGAACTTCATCAAATCAACCAAGTAATTAGTGTTGGAACTTGCTACCCACACAATTTAACCTGCATGCTTTTAATTGCACAAAATGTACCAAATCACTGAGGCATTTAAATCCAAAGGACCCTTTACAAGCAATAACCATATTGTTTAGTCCACCACAAATTCCTATTTTTATCAGAAAGCTATAGTTATCCATTGGTAAAGAGAGTTGTCAATGGTGACTTCTACAGTAAGCTCACCAGCTGTTCACCCCCTCCTTTTCTCATCCAGACAGTAGCAACCCCTTAACATGTTGGCTAGAGTAGAAGAACAAACTCAGGTAGAGAATAATGATGTTAGTTATTACTCCGAGTGAACCATACCGGACAAGTAGAGTAAACTATACTTGGCCTGGCAGGGATTCGAACCCGTGACCTTTGGTTTACTAGTCCAATGCTCTACCTTAACATGCTCCTCTGTTTAACACCAGGCAGTTTTATTTGTCTGTTGGAGACCTACCAAGAGTTAATGTCCTTCAAAGATTAAGAAATTTTCTCTGGATAAATTACATCTTCCAAAAGTCATACTGTACTGTTCTTGGTGTGCATGGTACATCACTGGGCAAAATGTCTTAGTTCCTCAGATCTCTGGAGATTAGATGTGCACCACTTATTGCATGCCATTTGAAATCAGAGTTTACTTACTTCATTCATTTTCGTATTAGACTAATGTATAACAGTTCTGACAGCATAATACCTTGACTGTTTGTAACTACATTTTCCATTAGTAAAAGGGAAGCTGCCAAACTTGTCTCTTCCACCTGGCTGGATTGCATTGAGTCACAGAAGTGGTGGTATAATTTACCTTCATCGACAGTCAAGAGTTTGTACCTGGGCAAGGCCATATCACCTTGGAGATGCAAGTGTTAGGGTAAAGTAAAAACAAGATGTAGTTTATTTACTGCAACTGCTAATACAAGGCTTGATAAAAATTTTCAAACATGCTGTACAAAATGGCTACAGTTCCATTCTCACATGTCACGAACCAGTTGCCAAAATCGCAAAGCACTTATGTTACACTATGAAAATTAGAACATTTTTTCATGATGTGATTTTGAAAAAAAATGAAATGGTCTCGTCATTTTCCAGGCTTACTGTAGCTAGCTACAACATAAAAGGAGCAGATGTTTCCTTTTTTACTGCAGAAATGCTTTGTTGACTCTGGAATGGCTGTTTATCAGCTACACCAAAGTCAGCGTGACACCTCTGCTGTTCTGCTACTAATTATTTCAAACCATCTGATGTCTGATGTGGTCCTTTTGGGTTAAAATCCATTTGGAGAGGTTGAAGGATTGTATCAATTGATGAATTATGTAACCAAGCCACATTTTGGACAAGATGTTTTTCACCCATGGTTAAAAAATGGGATGAAGCTTCAAAACCATGATCAATATTAAAGGTTGTTACCAACAGTCAAATCTTCAAAATTTCACCATTGTTGAAGATGGAAAGAATTTGCTGCCTGTTTTTTTTAGACCAGTACTGATAATATTCATTACAATTAATTTGGAAGTAATTAGAACAATAATAACTGCGAAGTGTTGCTGAATGTTACTTTACAAGTGGAAAAGATTGGAAGCCAGTGACATATTGGTCTGTCCATTCCCTTCCATATACCCTTCTTTTAATTTAATCCAACTGATCATTCTGGAGAACAACTTTTTAGGTGAATTTTTATATGAAAACATATGCTCCCCGAGCAGTCTTTTCTTTTTTGAAATATTCCCCCAAACTGTGTAACACCCTTATAAACAAGCTCTAGTACCTCTTCTCAGAAAGATGTTGTAGTCCTAAAATGTTAGTCAGATGAACAGGCTTCAGCAGAAATGAGAAGTTTTAAGTACCAGTAGACTTATCCAAAGAAATAATCTGTTCTAGCAAATCACAAAATGAGGATACATGTATTTCTTTTTGATAGATGTAGGTTTTAGTTCCTCATCCAAAATCTTCGTACTGGCTTTTGACTGGGTACTAACTCAATAGATACCCAGTACTTTGTCTTCAGGCTATCAGAGTGATAACCAAAAAATTAAAATAAGGATGAATATGTTTTTCTAAGGAAATTAGCTTGACTCCTCTGACACTTAAGTTAACTCCCCCTGTAAAGAGTGTGTAAGTTGGAGGTAAAATGAATGTTGTAGGTTAAATTTGCCAGATACTATTACATGTATCTTGCTTTGGCAAGTCCTAATCATTTAATGTGTGGGAATTATTAAAGGAATAGCAAGGCAAGATTATTTGAAGCTGTAAAATGATGGGTTTCATGAAATAATGTGGAAATAAAATTTTTCTTTTTTGGATTGTATTTACTTCATGCATATTCCATGTCCGTCTGAGCAGAAACATGATGTTCCCACAGCAGCAATTCCTTGTCTGCATCAACTGAAGGCACTGAGGGAATCTGGCCACAAAAAACCAAACAAAGGAGGATGCTCTATTTCTAATGATTTTGTTATGGATGTCAATGATGGTGGAAGTGAAGGCAGTGGTGGTAACTATGAGAATAGTCATCAGCATGGTAACCACACTAATGAAGGAAGGCAAGATAGTTGTCATGACAACTCTGATACCTTTTGCCACCTAGGTGATGCTGGAAGCAGTGAAAGTCAGCCTGGTCATGACAGCAGCAAAAATCTTGACAATGCTATGAATAACCTTGATAACAAACCTTCTAGGCACCTTAATGAGGCCAGTAATAATCTTGATAATAATCCTGAGAATCTTGGTGGTGACCTCAGCATTGGCCATAACCCTGATAGTAACTTTACCAGCAACAGTTTACCTGGTAACATTTATCATGACAACTTTGAAAACAGTGATAGTAATATTGTTAATGAATGTAAGGATAATAATCACCACATCGATGGTACTAGGGACTTCAAAAGTGATACTGACTCTCAAACATCAGAAAATTACACAGGTCAAGACCAGAATGAGTCTGTCAAAAAGATATTTCAAATTAGTTCTGGAGAAATTGAGATGACCACAAGAACAGAGCTTTCCGATTATCTCTCCAAACTTTGGGACTTCCAAAGTTTAACTGAAGAACAGGAGAAGTTGCCTCTCCTCAACTGTAGTGACTACAAAACACACAAAGATGACCAGGAAAACAGCTCCACAGACGTTCTTCAAACCATACCATTTCTTATACAAGGTTCTGACCCCAACCAAAAAAACAAAGATAAGTTTTTAATCAATCCAGCGGGAAAGAGTCCTCAGTCCTTGCTACATGAATATTGCTCCAGAGTTCTCAAACTAAAGCCTACTTACAAGACAGTAGAAAGTGGCAATGCCAAAACACCATTTATGGCAACAGTTGAGATTGATGGCTTGCAGTATGGCACTGGAATTGGTGCCAGTAAAAAACAAGCAAGGCATGTTGCTGCACAAGCTACCCTGGATATCTTCATACCTGGAACATACGAGAAGCTTCTGGACATTGGTCAACATCTTAAGGTACAACATCTTAAATGTGGTTGTGATTGTTTGTGCAGCACTTACTCAGTGTGGTTATTATTATTTGCTGTAGGTTATACTTTATGTCTATGCCTTTGGAACCTATGTTTCTGCCATTATTAATTTTTCACATACCCTCCTTTGAAAAGTCCTAGAACTGGTTGTGTAATACATCCTGGTAACTACATAGACAATGGTAGTAACACCAACCTTGTAATAGACTCAACCACCATTATTTTAAGATAAGTATTTTGGGAATATAACTTGAATTTCCTGTTCTTAAGGTTTTTGATGATGTTGCAATAGAGGATCCAAATGTTTATGAGTTAACTTCAAAGATAGGATTGATGAGTCCTTTTCAAGTGTTAAGTGAATGTGTGAAAAGGTAAGATAAATGCAAGATCATATTGTGTTGCAGCAAAGATTAGGGGGTGAAGTTTGTAAGGAGCTTGAGATTAATTTTAATTGCTCTTAAAACGACAACATGTAACTTGGTTTCTGTTCAATTATGCCCTTCTTCACTGTTGTCTTTGACTCAATTTTCTCTACTCTTCACTATTTTTCTTCTAAATTATGTTCTAATTTGCCCTTCCATTTCTTGATTGGTTGCTTCCTTGGTTCCCTTCCATGATCAGACTGCTATTATTTTACTAGCAGTAATGCCAGTCGATTACACTTATTAAGAAGAGATAATTGTGGCAGAAAAAGGAAAATTAACTATCTCAAATAACTCTTTTTTAGGTAGAATTGGTCTTGATCCCCTTCTCAGCAATTCCTCTCCCTTTGATGAGTAAAATCATCTGGCATTAGCCAAAATAAAATAATAAAAGTCTGGTGCTGCTGCGAAAGAGTTAATTATTATACTCTGGCCCATGCCAGAAAGATTTATTTTTCAAGGGAAGACATCCTGCCTGGAATAGGTTATTTGCCTGGAAAAGGGTTAACTGACATTACATTCAATTATTTCATCTTGAATATTTCAGAAACCAAGGTGTTCTTTCATCAGAAGTAAAATTTGAGATGCACTATAATTCTGATAGGAAGATATTTTACTCCATTGAGTGTGGGAAGCACAAAGCCACTGTAAGTGCAAAATAGACTCCTAAAATCTTAAAGTGGTACTTGTTTGTCTCATTATATTTTAAATGTCACAGAAATGAGCCCTGGGAATTAGAGGCTTAATCCGTGCACAGGGAAAGAAAAACCTCGAGCTTGAAAAGCAATATGAAAATGGTGTCTCCTGAGGGAATCAAGCCCAAAACATTTTGGTTACCTGATAGCTACTCCCGCTTGAGCTACACAGTCTACTAGGTTTGCTTTGTAGGAATTTGATTCTTAAAATACATACGTGATGTGTTCAATTACAATATCAAGAAATGGAAGAGTATTGTTTACCTCTGTCTCACTTGAAAATTTATTATTAAAAATTATTTAAATCCACAACATAACAACATTGAACTTTCAAGCAAGACAGAGGTAAACAATATTCTTCCATTTCTTGATACATTAATACGTACATAATATCAATGCAGTATAAGAAGATGTACTGTATTGCTGTGACTGGGGACTTAGCATTTTTACCAAATACCCAATCTTACGGAGGTTAACATTCATGTAAGAACTAAACAAAAATTCCATTTTTCTCGTACACCTTGTATACTTTGCAGGGGCCATGCAGAAACAAGAAATCTGGTCGTGAACTTGCTGCCCAGGCCCTTCTGAAGGTAAACAACTATCATACAAATTATGTATCTAATAAATGGATTTAATTTTTCCAATATCTGCTCGGTTATAGATACACAATTGACGTCACAACATTGTTCTATGCATCTGTAAGTGGACAGACTAAAAAAACGAATATATATATTTTATACAATAACAAATGAAACAATTCAACAAAAATATTTATTGAAAAGCATAAAAACAGTCATAAGTGGTGTTCCATGATCTGCACAAATGAATGAACACTATTGCCTCATCACATGGTGAATTGTGATTGGTTTATGGTTTTAGTGACACTATCTGTGGATCTGTCCTTTGATAGATCATGGGTTACAACCATTTAAAAACATGTAGAGAATGAAATTTATTGTATAAATGTAGTGTAAATTTAATTATTTAATATTAAATTTTTTCCAACTACTTGGTTGTTTGACATGATTTTTTTTTATCTTTCATAGAAACTCCATCCACATTTAAGTACTTGGGGATCACTTCTACGTATCTATGTAGACAAACACTCCATAAAGGTAATAACGTTGGAAAATGAAATCATAATGTTTTATTTGTGTGATGGTGAGGGTTGGGATAGAATTGTTACAGTTGAAACCAGTACAGTGTTTCTTTAACATATTCTTTTTCAGGAGTTTACTAAAACAGATGATAAAAACCTTTGTTCACTATCATCATCGTCTATGAACAGAGAACTGTTAAGTGATCTAAAACATGAAATGTGGAAATTGTTAAAGGTAAAATGTTAAAGAATAACCAACTTTAGGCCTCTGTTGGATTCTGCCTTAGCTTCTTTTTCTTGTATTAACATTTCTATTATTTTCTAAATGTTTTTAGGACAGAAAATCGAATCATTTCACAAGCTTTACTGGAACAGATTTAACAGATATTGACTACTAATTTAATTTATTGACAATAACTTTTAACCTGTAAGAATGTATTGACAACTTGGAAATATTTTTAGAATTTTTAAAATTAAGTTATTTAATTATGGTAAATTAAATAAGCAAATTAAAGATGTAATTTTTTTTTCTGTGAAAAGTGTTTTAAGTTGATTAGGGAGGGAGAAAGAAGAAAGGAAGAAATAAGGGAGGGAGAAAGGGAAGGAAAAGTTAAATTAGGGGGAAGTCAAATAGAACGGAAGTTAGGAAGGTGGAATGGAAGGAAGAAAGAAAGGAGAGGTGAACATTAATGTTAGAAAGGTGTGACAGAAGGAAGTTAAGAGGAGAAAGTAAGGGAAGAATGCATGAAGAAGGGTAGGAAGAGAGAAAGAATAGAAGGGAGCAAGGAAGAGAAAGGCTTAGATAATTTTTTCTGTTCAAACTTTGGCAAAATCCAGGGAGAGGTTGGAAAAATGCAAAGAGAGCAGGAAGGATGGAGCAAGAGGAGGTATGAAAAAAGATGTGAGATAAAAAAGGAAGGAGAGTGCAAGGATGGAAACAAGGGAAGGTTGGAAAAGAAGTAAGGAAAGAAGTTTGGGAAGTCATAGGCATGTGAGAGCAGGGGTAAATGTCCTTCCCAACAAAATTAGAAGACCAAGTGATTTGAGCAAATGACTGCCATGGATTCAGGTAAAATTAAATTATTCAGATTGAATTATCTTGATCCTACACAAAATTGAAAGGTATTTTGTTAGTCCTAATTTTTGGAGGGATCCTAAATTGACTTGCTTTGGAGTCTCTGGTATTAACCTCGTTCCAATAATGGCTTCTTTCTTAGATGTATTGGTGTTATTACCACAACCGGACATGTTCTGTTGCAACTTAAAATTGGGGAAAAATCTTTTTAGCCTTCCTCCCAAAAAATGATTTAGGCATGCTTGCAGATGAGCATGGAAGGTGGGATGGTGGGAAGGAAGGTGGGAAGGTGGGAAGGAAGGTGGAAAGGGAGGGTAAGTGGAGATAGTATGAAAAAAGCTGGGATAGGAAAGGGAGGAAGGGAAGAGTGAGTAAGATAGGCCAACAGAATGAGATAAAGAGGAACAAAGAAAGATGAAACTCAAAAGAAAGATTTGGAAGGGAAGAGTGAGTAAGATCGGCCAACAGAATGAAATAAAGAGGAACAAAGAAAGTCAAAAGGAAGATTTGGAAGAGAAAATGCGAAGAATGGGCAACGAATTCCTGAACCACAGTAGCTTACGGTGCCGTTGACTGGGTACATAGTTCCCAACCCTGTGGAAGATGACATGTAGTGGTGCTTCGTACAATAGTCATTCGGCATGGCAAGACGACTTAGACAAGGTCGATCTCGAAAAACAACCAAGAAAAATAAAAACGCCAAGAAAAAGCCGCTTGAAGAGGAAACAGAGGCGAAGACTTCTACAGAAAATGTGAAAAATGAAGAAGGTGAAACTGTGAAGAGTACTGAAGTTGTTTCCACGCCCGAGTCCGATATGCCAGTTAAAGATACACGTGCAATGGAGCACTTGGAAAAGGAGAGCAAGAAACGCAAATATGAACCTGATTCTGCAGACGATTCAACGTCAGAAGAAAACAAAAAGCTCAAGGAGACAAAAACTGAGATATCCAGCCGGAAAATGGCTATTAGAATAGAAAGATGGTAAGGACAAAACCTTGTGAATAATGATCCAATTGATATAATTGCTGCAATTTGCTTGTTTTAATGGTGGTCTGGTTTTAACTGCGTTGTAATTGTTTATTTGTTTATTTTGGTATTGTTTTCTTGTTTGTATGTATCTTCTCTTGTGTGCATTTTGTCATTATTGTCATTTGTTTTTGTTTGTTGTCATAGTTTTTGTTTAGTTGGATTTACTATTGGGTAATGTTATGGCAAATGGAAGGACTCATTGCCAGTACCTTCTCATTTATCTAGTAATTCCTGACATGTGTATAAAAGGAATGCCAACCAGCTGTCTGAAGAGTTGAAAAAGGCATTTCCTGACATACAGATAGCTATTAACCCAGAAAAACCAAGGTCAAAGAGTTTTGAAGTGACAGTTTGCAGTGAAGATGGCACAGGTACTTGGGCCAAATTACATGTAGGTACAGTAATTGTGGGGTAGCCCACTTTACTGAAGAAAAAATCCCACATATTTTCCATAAAGCAATGTGGTAAAATAAGGATAGTGATTTATGTATCAGCCTTGCATCTTGCACACTCAAGATTTGAGTGAAAAGAAACAGGATGACTCAGAAATGCTAATATTCTGATTTTATTCTAAAATCATGGGACCCATCCTCCAAACTGATAATGTCTTCGTAATAAAGACTAAATACCAGTTAAAGTTTGTCATCTTGTTGTTAATCCTAATCTTGGATCCTACAAGATGTTGGTTTTCAGATGGTGTTTTGGTTTCACAAACTTTCAGAGATTCTGGTTTGGACTGGGATAAATAAAGGACCACCCCGAAAATTAAAGTTCCCAGACAATAACAGTTTGATTGAAAAAATCCAAGGACAGCTTGCTGAGTAAGTGTGCTTTTACTGAAAAATCTCTAATGTAATGAAACATAACATAATGCACCATGTCATGTTATGCAACTTGTAGTATGATGTGATACAAAATGATGCTATTTTGTTTTTGTTTGTGTTCGTTGATAATAGTCGTTAATGTTGTGGTTTTTACGCATGCTTCAAGAGTGGATGATCATGGTCCGGTATGGTTCGTCGCTCGGAGTAGCATTAACATCATTATTCTTCACCCGAGTTCATCTTCTACTCTAGCATTTGTGTATGATCATGTTTAGTCCATATTACTAGTCAGTTAAAATTGCTGTTGTTGGTAGTTTTTGCAAGTGGTTGGTTATAAAGATTGGTGGTGTTGATAGTAATAGTGTTTGATGGCTAGTGATGGTGTGTTGTGGTAGTGATGGTGTTGTTGGTTAAGCTCTGGTGTAATGGTACATGATAGTTAATGATAACCAACCATGATAGTTGATGATAGTTAAAACTCTTGCCCCCATTCGATCACCAACTATTAAACTATCATAGACTGTCATGCACCATTTGACCAAGGCTTTTTTAGTTGCACAGAATATTCTGTGGTAGTATTAATTGTTGTCGTTGGTTTGTGCTAGTGGGTGGTGGTGATTTGAGGACCCTCAGAATCAAAAGGGACTCTGAAGATGACCGCCACTAAGGCTGTCGAAACGTCAGTCACTTCTACCAACAGTCTTTCTCAAGACTACACTAACCTGGACGATCAACTTC
>JBAHVQ010189912.1:0-14848 GCA_036872915.1 Nanipora kamurai | reverse complement strand
ATTGAAAGTAACATCTTATATTGATTTCTCGTGAAAAGATAAATATGTATTAAGGTCAGCTATTGATTGACCAGGCGGGAATCGTAATCTAGTTATAAATATCAAAACCCAGCGTAATATCTTAAGAGCCATTGTCAACCAAGAATAATAGGAATCACAATATTTGACAGAGAAACGAAATATTAGAACTCTATTAAATATTATGATTCCTATTATTCTTGTCTGACAATGGTTCTTATCAAGATATTATGCTGGGCTTTGATATTTATAATTAGATTGCGGATCAACTTGGATAAAGACAGCACAAAACAATGCCTGACGTGATCAGTCAAGGTCATTGAATAACTACCTCAAAAAGTTTTGAATCATATTAAAATGAACGCACATCTCATTTGTTGTTTCATTACCTCTAGGTGCAGAATGTAACCTTTTGTTTTAACGTCATGAGGAAATCCTAAAAAACCTTAATTCATTTCTACTCAACATTCATCTCTAAATTTAACTCGTACTACGCTACAACAGGTACACTTAATACTAAGATAAAAACGTCTCACCAGGTACACGATTCGCTTATGACGACCGAATCAAGCACCAGAGATCATTTGCAGATTGTTGTGCTCGCAATATTAAGCACCTGGGAGTTAATAGGAAGACAGATGCTAACATTAAACAACATACTTCTAGTGAAAACAAAGAATTTTATTTTTGTGGATGTTTTAAAGTGTTTTTAATTCGGACTACTGTTATATTTTATTAAACCCTTGCCTGCCCCGCGTACCTATTAAGTTACTCCGATGTCATGATTATTTACATGACGCCGATGATTAATTTTCAAAAATTTCACAACAGCAAGACATTGGGAATGACTAATTGGAATATACTACAATTTTAGAAAACATTTGTACTGCAAGATACTCGCTATTAACATTTGCATTTTCATACAGAATTACAATACTATTTCTTCTAGTGGATCCTATTGAACAAAATCATTCGATATATGGCCAATGAAATTTTCAGTCGACGACCAGCTTCAAGACTTCTTGTGGCCCTTCATAAACAGATGCTTTCATTGACTCAGTTAAAGTGTTTGGATGAAAAATACTTTGGTTCTAGACTTCTTTGACATAATTTACTTTGTTCCATGCATAATTAATGTCGAGTTTTGGCTTCTTCCGGTAGTCTTGGCATCATCTAAACTGTGTATAGAATATACATTTTAAACAAAACTTTTTCCGAAACCTTTATCAGATATATCTTTAACAGCTTGAATCTCACAGATGGTAAGTGAACTGTCGACCAGCTCGTTTCATAACAAAAACAATTTCCGAGCCCCTAATTAAATATTAATCAATGATAAAAGCAGAATCCTGAGCACGAAATGTTAATAACATCTTGCAAGTCAAATGATTGAAAACTGCCAAAAATTTTAGCAAGAACTGAAATGTTTCCAGTTGTCTTGATCTGTGCTGTCCCTGCACCAGAATGTGTCATGATATAAATAGAAAATAAAATGTGATTTCTATTCATGAAAAATCAATCTTACGATAAAATCGTCTTACTAAGTGTCAGAATTAATAGCAAAATTATTGATGAGATACAAATGATGGTAGCAGAAGCCAACAAAAAGTCAACGGGAATCGTAATGGATTGAAACTAAAACAAACAAGTAATGACGTGAATCAGTGATAAGCTTAAGCCCAGTTCACACCTAACCCGAGCAAAACCTCACCAGGAGTGAAGAAATACCTTTCTGTCACTCGATTGGCCTCGCTCTGGATTTGAACATCTTTTGGTTTCTGCATTTATTTAGATCAAATAAGAATTACTTCTTCTTTCTTGTCCCGTTTTCGAATGGCAAATACATACATACATACATACATACATACATACATACATACATACATACATACGTACGTACGTACGTACATACATACATATAAATATATACAAACGTAGATTAGGTTATAAAAACCGTTGACAGAGTTCTCAATGGAAATCCAGAGCTTAATATAAACGAGCGTGAAACGACTCAAAACGTTTGACCAGGCATATTTATTACCATTTAGTTTCGTACCATGAAGTGTGACACTCTTGAGATAAAATAGCCTAATGACTAACAGCTGGAACATATAGTTGTTAATTACATAGTGATGAAACTTAATCTTAATCTCACTGTGAGGTGGATAGTTGTCACTTCAACACTTTGTGGAAGTACTAGATTTAAAATGCCAAGTTTGTTGAAAGTTAATTAAAAGGGATTTTCTGGCGTGTCTACATGTAGAAATTAGCTCATTACGTCTATTGAGCGTAGACATGTGAAATTAAATTTCACAGTTCGATGGAAAATATTGAAGAGAGCTAAAGCTTACAATTCTGCTTCAAACAAATGCAACCTTTGTATGTGGGAAAAATATTATTTGTGAACCTCTCATGCCTACGCTCAATAGACGTAATGAGCTAATTTCTACATGTAGACACGCCAGAAAATCCCTTTTAATTAACATTGAACGAACTTGATATTTTAAATCTGGTACTTCCGCAAAGTGTTAAAGTGACAACTATCCACCTCACAACGTGAATAAGATTACGTTTTATCACTATATAATTAACATTTTGTACGTTCCAGCTGTTAGTCATTAGACTATTTTATCTCAAGTGTGCCACACTTGGTGGTAGAAACTAAATAGTAATAAATATGGCTAGTCAAACGTTTTGAGTCGTTTCACGCTCAATATCTGCATATGTCTATGCACATGTCCATGCACTGTTTGTGTATGCGCATTTTCTCTGTATAAATGTATACATATCGCTTAGATGTTCTCCTTTTCCATTGTAATCAATCAAACTATATGTCGATAGAAACCAACTCGAAACATATGCTACTTTAGCTATTTGCACATTTCAAATAATATAATTAACTTCTTGATAAAATTTGTAAACAAAATAATTCCTTAAATTTAATGGATCCGTCCGTACATGTAAATATCAAAAATATCGTACGAAATTAATAAAATTCTGAATAAAGTCTTTCAAAAATTCTATCATCTCCGACATCACCAATCGCAAGATAAACTAAGCTTTAATTTCTCAAGATAAATCAGTATCAAACCTACATCTCTGATCCTTGGCCTTGTACAACTACCACATAGTTTTCGTGATGAATCTTTAGAATTTCATTGATGAAGTAGACATTTTTTGAGAAGGTTAAAGTGTCGAATTCCATTTATTCCAAACGTCTGTATAAAACACATTCTTACTCCAATAGCTACCGTTACCCCATGAACCCCTTTTAGTAATTCGAAAGGAACTGAATTTCATTACGTGGTATTATACTGTATGAAATACTGACTTGTTCAAGGCTGTTTCAACATATCTGTATGATTTTTTATCTCTATATTATTAACCGACTCCAAAAACCGCTTTTTTAATTCATACAATTACTTGTCTATTCCAAAATTAGTAGCTGTGAATATTCTGCACCATATACAATGCAGTTTATCATATGTCATTTTGTCCTTAGTAAAACGGATGTAATAAATATCATTACATGTCATGACTCTCATGCTTTGTTAATTTATTTGCTAGAGCCCATATCTGAATTTAGCTCACTTACGATAGACTTCTCCAATTAATGATTTTTAAATATTGACTTCCTATGAAAATAGTCCTGGTGAAACATATAAAAGAAGAGTAGCAAACTTAGACAGAAAAGATCTTTCCAAGTTATTGAATTACTGAAGTAAATAAATTGGAGACATGAAGTCCACGTATATCTTACTTGCTCTTGCTGTGCTCTTAGCAGTTGGATGTGCTCTACCAATCGAAGATCAGGAAGACCAAGGGAGGTAACTAAATCTTGAATTTTTATGCAAAATCAAACTTCTAGCGGTTTCCCACTAATTTTAAGTCGATAATTCCCTATCACTTCAACGTTACTTTATGCGGCTAAAGTGAAAATAAAATGACAATACTAATAATTATTAAAATGATAATGACAGTAACGGACATAATCATAGCAATGATGATAACGGTCCTTATAATGAAAATCAATATCCAGATGATAACGATGGAACTTATTTATTGCAGCGATGAATTCCAAGCAGATCCCAGCTACTACGGCTATGGACTAGGATTTGGTGGAGTTGGATATGGAAAGGGCATTGGAGGTGGGTTTGCTGGTTTTCATTTTGGAAGAGGGTTTGGCTATGGGAAGCGACTGTTCTATTATTGAAAAGGATGGCTATTGCTTAAGGTAAGAGTCATACAAATCGCCACAAGATAATCGCCAGAATTAGGTTTCCGAGGCCCATATTTAATTGGTTGTTAGTCTGGTATTAGTACCGGCATTAATCTGTCCAAGTAAACGTTGCAATTTTTTCCTTCCCTCTAAATCACGATGTCCTTAAAAAGGAGGGCATTGCAACGTTCATCCCTTTATCTGCAAATGGATAGTTTAATTAATGTCATTCTAACGATGAACGAGTGGACACGAACCTGTCCAAATTCAGTATAAATGTGCAAATTAAAACCTTAATCCCCAACACGTGTTATATCTTCCTCATAATTGCAAGGATGAAATTCGTTGTATTCTTGTGACCATTGAAAAAACCAGCATGAGAAAAGACAGGCGGACAAAACTAGATGTCAGAGCAACTTGTGATAAACAATGTTACAGGATAGCATTGTTCATCTGGCTTCTGACGTTTCACTCCGACGAAGAATCTTGGCTCAAAATGTCAGTTTTTCTATTAATACCTAAGTTCCGGCACTTTCTCAACCGTTTTGGTTTTCTACATTTTCAGCAGATTAGAGATCACAGTCGTCAGCTTTTTACCAGAGCTTCAATGATTCATAAGAAAAACGGTGATGAATTGGTCCGCTTGTAAGGCATCTAAAATTAGTTATAACAATCTATGGTTTCCCATTCACACCCTAATATTTTCTCAACGATTTTGAGCGAATAAGATAATTGATCTAGTAGACAACCGTTGTAGACAAGCACATTCCAGCACATTCCGTGCTACTGCCACAGATAAATACTATCTTAGATTATTAATCAAAGACCTCTAAAATCCACCAAGCTTATTTATACCCCACAAATGCTCGTGATACGCAATTAACTACTTCTAGCACATTAAAGTTACATTATTAAGATATACCTTACCGTTGTTATCGTAACTACCATTTTCATTATTTGCATGTTCAACATTATCTTTATAACCTTTCTTATCATCATCACGCCGACTGTTACAGTTGATGTCATTACGATAATTATCTGCATCCTTCTAAATGATTCAAAGCAATCCCTTTAATTTTTCTACTTCTTACTAATTTTATTAGCTTGGATGAATAAATAAATTAATAAACAAAAAGGCAAATAAATCACTGTGATCGCAATCATTCTCACTATTTTACGTCATAAGTTTTGTTAGTAATAAATATTGCGCGCAACATCTCTCACTTCTCTTGGTTAATAAAACGAGAGTATATTTATAGTTGTATCAATAGAAATTAATGTCGTTGGTTTACTTGTCTCTGAACATGTATCCAATCATTTTTAAGTAGCTCTTTCTATGGTTACGGAAATAATATAAGGACAATTGTAATTTGATAACTTTTTATTTTGCTTTTACATTTCAGAGAGAACTAACAAATACCTGACCATAGAAACTATTAAAATGGATGGCCTGTGTCTGTAGACATGCATAAAGACTATCAATTGTGTGTACATGTAGATCAATAAGCATTAAAACCTTTTTTCAGCAGTACTCTGTGCCAATTTATTGGGGGTTTTTCCCTTGAAATATTTTCATATTTCTCCTCGCCGTTTTGGGTTACAATTTTTAAGAAAACATACTGCAACAGAAATGTTCCTTGATACAACCTATTAAGAAACATTGTTAAGCAAAATGAAATATCATGAGTAAAATTATTTGGATGGAATTGAAACGACCGTAACGCCACGGGAGATTTAGTGAAGTACCCAGTCTCGTCATGCACTTACCAAAATACGTTTATCAACATTTTTAATTACGTAGATTCTACTTACTAATGGATTAGGCGCTTGAGGTTTTTTTAATAACAGTAAGAGCTCAAAAAATTGTGTGAACTCTTGTTACTTTGGCCGCCAACTCTGGATAAATAATCGACTGAACTGTTATTTTTGGCCTATCAAATCGCATCCAGCATGCGCAAGGGTTATCAAGCAACATAGTTATTGGTAAATGAGCAAGGTCAAAAAAGAACATGGTCAATGTTTCCAAAATGAAGACTTGAACCGATTAAAAAGGATAAAGCTTCCTGCACATTTATCACCGAAATTTTACATAATATGGGGAAGAAGCGATTACCCATTAGGAATCTACTTTCGTCGGGAGATGGTTTGGTTTTATTTTTCATGCAGTTAAGTTAGAATAATGCCTTCCATTTTGGCTATTTTCAGCCATTGATGATATCATGTACTTAATAGCTTTATAGGGTACTTGATCCTTAGGAATTAATCTTCTTACCTTATAATAAATTATTTCCACTGAACTAACATAAGTATTTTTGCTCTAAGAGATTTTTCAAAAAAGTTAAAAACTAACTAATGTACATGTTGCCCTTGGTACTTAATTGGTCTTGAGCAGCGGTGTTCCAAGTATCAGCAACGGGGGTGCCGTTCCTGCAGGCTGCGATAATTCTAATTATGTCGGTACATCCAAGAAAACCGTAGGTATATCATTGGTGAAGTAGCACAGGGATATCCTTGCTTCTTTATTATCCCACAACAACATTTTCCTGCAAAATTACATCTATCAACTTAAAAAAATTCCAGAAATTTCTACTTGAATGAGCTTTTATAGAGTTACTTATTGATTTACTTCAACACTTAAGTATACACTTTCTCGCAATTCAATTTCCACATGCTGCACATGTGTGATCAATGAGAAATTAAAACAAGAACAAACTAACGTTATAAAGTTCAAGGGGACAGTGACGTAAGACTGCTGGAGAGTGTTTTATATATATTTGTCGGTACATCTTCGATTGTGTGCTCCCCCAACATTGCGGACCTGGAACATGATGTTGCCATGACACCTTTATTTTGAATGAGAGGTTTTGCTTATTTGAGTTTTTGCTTATTTGAGGTTTTGCTTATTTGAGGTTTTACTTATTTGAGGTTTTGCTTATTTGAGGTTTTTCTTATCTGGAACTTTTCAATTTACTCACGTAATTAAACGACGATTAAAAGTGTTTTGGGGCTAAATAATGCTGAAATATCACGTCATAGTTGACGTCACTTTATATTCATGTAAAATTCAAAATGGCGGTGAATGACGTTGTTTAAATTGGTTAGAACCATTTGGGGTTTTTGATGTGGTAAAGAGTTGTTTTAGTCCTCATTTGTCCAGACAGCCTCAGAAATTAAAAGTGAAGTTGTCACGTTTTCTGAGCAGGTTCACTGCAGAGTTTTGACAGATGTGAAGTTTTTGTCACATCACATGTGAAGTTTTTGTCACAAGATTGTGTCAGTCTAAGTCATTTAAAATGGAATTTAATTCTACTAAAACTGATTGTACCTTCTGATTAATGTATTTTAATTCAGTGATTTTATCATTGTATTTGGAAAGTACCGTAAGAAAAATATACAACTTTTGTAAAACACGTGATTTTTTCTAGGATATGACGTCATAATAACTTCATCGTGACGCCGTACGCACATGCAACCTATCGCAGCTCTAGCAGATCTCCAAGTTTCATGACAATAGCAGTCCCAGGAACTCCAAAAAAGCCCAGTCTGGATAGTTTAACCCTTTCCTGATCGAGGCATTTCCCGTTGACGAGCAAAATTGCCTGGCGTTAGCCACGGTCAGGAAGGTGTTAAGTTAACTTTATTTGACTTTACGGAAGGACCGAAGGACGGATGGACTGGAAAGACTAATTATCCTGCCGGTATATTGGTGCGCTTAAATCACGATTGCTTCCGTTTCATTTGTTTTTCGGCGACATGTAGATTTCGTTTTGACTCCCCGAAGAAAGCCTATATTTGTATTAAAGCATGGTTATGCTCTTGAATAGTTCCACGACTGCATATATTCTTCCACAGACTAACAGTGAAAATATATATCATGGTACTTGAAGGTCTAGTTCAAAAGAAAATCCTATTGTGTACTGAATCTACCAATAATGAACTTAATCTTCTGTTTAATTCTCGATTGCGTTTCTATCATATCTGATACATAAAAATTTCGATGTTTAAAATGGGGCTTACCAAACTTGATCCAATTTCTTGCAATATACACAATAAAAGGTAAAAAGTTAGAGAACTGAAGTAATAAGGAGTGAGTGTACTCACTTGTTAATGTGGCTGCATACAGTATCCCAAAAAATAGAGAATGTAAATTTGATCCCTAAAAACATCTGCATAAACAATTTGCATGAAGGATAAAACTGAACGTAATACATATAAATGCATTCTAGGCATCCAAAAATATGACGAAATAAATAGTCTAGGTAGTTACTATGCGAACAGCGGGGTTCCAAAATGGCTTCGAACTACCGTTCAATTTAATTTTTTTCGAAAAAAGCCTCTTTTTTTTTTTTTCATTGAAACTGTTTGTCTGGGATGGCTAATTAACACCACAATTTTGAAAAATTCTGCAGGATTTTTCCGAAAATTAAAATAAAAATACTTTTTTCACTTCCTTTAGTTCCTTCTCTACCTAGGGTTCTCTAGCATATTGTGATAGAAGTGGAGTTATCTACCTTAGAAAGAGGTGAAATCTGAAACAGTTTACAGAATAATCTTCATGGAAGAATTTTATATCTTCTCAGCTATTGCACGATATATATATATAATAAATGTTTTAAAATGTATGCCAGCTATACATTTATAACTTTACATAACTACAAAGCTTTAAAAACACTTATTTAAACTTCGAAGGCAAAAGTCACCTACAATGCTTGCCATTCGCAGGAGTTGGCATCTTCCAAAATTTTTTGGTGAAACCAAACTACCGGAACGTACTGCGATAATGCATAAATTCCATTGAGATTCCTGGAGTATCCTGTGTAGCGATCATATAATTTAGCCTGGCCGACACCCTTAAAACATTTACTGCCAGATCAACTAGTGATAACCTCTTCTGATAAAAACTGTCTTCGAACGTTGTTATCGATTAATGATAATCTGCACCGCGTTGGATATTCGGTGCCCAGTAGGAATTTTTATCCGGGAGGAAATAATTAATCCACCAAGCCACCTTACTTTCCATTAACTGCTGTTCGATGAATTTGGACTGATGTGAAGGCAATTTCGCCACAGAGCTCGGGCCCCGATGGATAAAATCTTCACTTCAGTCTCCATCTTAAATGAGACTCTTGCTTATTCAAATAGGTGAATATTATGAGAGATGCACCAAGAGGTTTATCGTTCAAGAAAGTATTTGAGTTATGGATAGGAATAATTTAAAGTTTACACGTTACACATTTGTATTACAGGTAACACATCAGCGAATGTTTCCACGAACATAATATAGAGACCACAGTTTGTCTTGCAAATTTACGTGAAATTGTTGTTACTTATGGTGGCCAGTAAGGGCTTTAGGCAATGCGAAACCTAAATGATCATACAACTCGTACACTTTCAAGATTGGTAAGTTTCTTGGTGTCACACTCTTTAATGTTCGCTTGAATAGCAGGAGCCCCACTTAAGAACACACTTAAGTGGAGATTTTATCCAACTAGGCCCTGGGGTGTGATCTCCGGGAAAGAAGGTTAGTTTCTCTTGAATGCAGTTTAATTAGCAAATTTTCATCAACAAAGCCTACCGAAATAATAAAAGGCCACAGTGTTTTCATATGTTTAACCAACAGTAATAAATAAAAATAGTAATAATAATAATTATTATGCCTCAGCATTTTCATAAAAGATTACTTACAAGCAAAAACATGTTTAAATGAACATGCATTTTTCCATGTACGTTCATAAACACACACATACACAAGGTCCAGGAATATAACCCATTAAATTTTATTTTGAGACGAGTATTAAATATGGTTGTTCACAATTCCTTGGAAATAGTACACTCCAATGGGGTCTATTTGACCAAAGAAATCATGATGAACCAGCACATTTAGTCATACGTTTTGATTAAGTATTGTATGCACGGCTTATCAAAACACTGATGTGTTTGAGGCAAGAATTACTAGTTTCTCTGACAGATATTTTTGTTACCTGTTCTTTGTTTTCGTTAACGCCAAAGTGGTTTTAATTCTAAATACAGTTGTTACATTGAATTTTAAGTTTTCTCTAATGAACCATTTTAAGGAGTTCTACTTGTATCATAAATTGTACCACTTGTTCAACAGTCTAAACCGAGTTTATTTGTAAATTTTATGTTTATTTTTCCTAAGGTGGAGAAAGGTGAAGGTTACTTCAAAGAGAAATGAATTCATTGGCGGAAATTTATTTATTAAAGGAATTTACACTGGAGTTGAGTATTCACATACAACTTCATTGGAACAGACACTTTAGTACTCTCGAATAAACATACTATAAAACCATGAAATGCCAACAAGTATGATAAAAGATGTCTGACAATTTCAGATTTTTTCAAGGTATATAAGTCAAAGCCAATGTCAGAGAAAAAGAATGCCTGAGTGTTTTGGCATGGCCTTATCTTAGAATTTGTCAACATAAATTCGGCAGAAACAATAAATTCACATTTAACCTACACTGCTGAAGTCAACAGAATAGAAAGTTAGAAGGTTGGTAGGCTACCGAACTTAAATTCTGTTTCAGAATCATCCTCAGAGTAATATGAAACGATAAATTCACATTTAACCTACACTGCTGAAGTCAACTGAAAAAGTTGACTCGAGCGGGATTTGAACTCACACCTTCTGGAATCCTGTCCACCGCTCTACCTGTTGAGCTATCGAGTCTACAGGGATTGGAACCGAGTTGCTATCCAACTTAAGTGCACGAGAAATTCTCGCAACAACTTAAAGCTATCCACAAGGATGGATGTGCAGTGTTTCAATTCTATTTCAGAATCATCCTCAGGGTAATAAGAAATGTTATCGTTCTATATACTGAATAATATGAAACATTATCGTTTCATATTACTCTGAAGATGATTCTAAAATAGAATAGTTCGGTAGTCTACCAACCTTCTAACTTTCTATTCTGTTTTAAATACGGCCTATACAGCATCCTGCATTTTTCATTGTTATCTATTTCGTTCACTTGCTTTTTGTATTTGCAAGTCATGTTTTGATAGTTTCTTTAAATATGAACATGCTTTATTTTATATGTTAACCAGATAATTTAACATACAGTCATATTTAGCTGCTGCATGATAACAATGCCATTTTCTACAGGTACAAGATATTGAAACATACTGAATTACTTATAATATAGTAAGCTAAATTGAAGCTCGTATCACCAAATATCTTCAAGGGCTCATCAAATTGTGGCTGTCATGATCAGACCACGACTCTTGTTTCAATTCATTTCTGTTCTCATGTACGAGATTAAGAAGAGTTCATCGCCTGGAGTTTTTGTTTCGTAATGGGAACAATGAACTAATTTCAGCTTTTTTATGTTAGAAAAATCAATTATTTATTTTTCAATTCTCCCTAAGCATATGCGACGATCCACAAAAATGTTTATATAAATATTCTACTGCTATTCCTCTTAAACCATTACTATACCAACAACTTTTATGATTGTTAAATCTCTTTCGAAATGATGTTACAGTACTTCCAACATAAATCTTTCTAAAACAAGGAACACAATGATAGGCAAGTACTTGGAATAATTTTGACAAGCTAATTCCAAGTGCTCCTCGAATTATAAATATTTGTTCCTTGCACCATAGGTTTCTCAGCACGTGGAGATTTTAACTCTCTAAGAAGTATGGGAACTAAATCTCAGTAATTGAAGTAATTCCGAGTATAAGATCAAAGGACCGACAAATAGGTGGAAAACAAATCACAAATTACTTCAAATTTAACATTTCTGGTAGGTTTTATTTAATTAAGTGCTATCATATTAATGAATGTTGGATGGCTATCAATGTTCATGTTTTTCTGTTGATTCATACCTCTGGTAGGAAATGCTACTTACCGTCACTCAACTTGAATGAATGTTTTTATATTTCCAGTATTATGATTTTTTTTATGGGTCTACTTGAAATCTTTTGCTGGGCTTTAATATTTGTAATAAGATTACGTTTTTCGCCTGGTAATTCAGTCCCAGTGATCTTGAAAAAACGATATGGTATCGATTCACTTGATACCTGCCGAAGTGTATTGCAATTCCTACAGTACTTCCAAATAATTTTCATAAAAATTTAATAATAATCTTCAGAGACTATTTGTTCATCTCAGTACACCTGGTATTGTCAACGCAGTCGCAAAGGAGTCATTATGTGCGGTATGTCTGTTTCGAGACAAAGCTAAAAGTTTTTAAAATTATTTGGATCAGTAATTTAATAAATTTTTATACAATGACAACGGGGGCGTAGAAAGTAAAAATGTTAATAGGTGGATTACTTCAATAAACCTTTTCATAGCCTGTTAGTTGATTTCGGCGCTTATAGTTAGTGCTCTGTTGGCTGCTACTTCCTTGTCATGTTGTAGAAGAGCCATTGCACTTTTTCGATTATTCCCTCTCTGCCTCAGACAAACATGTCAAAAAATTTTATTTTTTTGAATGAATTCCTAAATATCCTCCTTCAATGCGTTGCAGTTCATTGTGTTCAATGCCAAGCAAAAAAAAAATAACGACTCTAACCTGTATCTTTTCGTACTCTCCCTCTCTTTAGCGGGAAACGGTAAGCCGTCGAACACAACAAAGGGTTTGACGTTGTTCTTTCCTGCCAGGAATAAATGACTGACGGACGTCCAAAAACCTGTCAGTAAATAGTTATATACATACACGAGTGGTAAAAATTCTCGATATGCCGATAAATCGTAACATATACCCGATCAGCAAATTTCCTCAAAATATTTCAGGCAACTGTGAGGCATTTATTTACACATACCGTGGGTCATCTCTAAACTCTTTGAAACTAACAGTCAAGCCTTTATGCATCCAGCACGAAACATCCAGAGACCTGACTATACCCGCAAATTAATTTAAATTGACGCCTATTATTACTGGTTATAAATATGGCAACAGAGTTTTAATGCCCATTGTTTACAACATTGGTTGATTGAATGCTTTGACCTCCTTGACTCTTCGTATACGACGTCCAGGATTCAACTGAATAAATTTTTGATTCGCTAATCATGCTTTGCGGTCGTAATGCGACTACCGCTTGAGCTGGACCGGTATAAATGCAGCTGTACAAAGCCTAAATGGTCAGGGAACTGCCGAAAATTTAACATAGTAAAACTTGCGTTTGGAACGAAGACCCTTTATAAAACGTAGTTTCACTGCAAGGCCTTTGTTCGAAACTGTAGTTTTACTGCCTTAACGTTTCGGAAGTTCCCTGACCATTCTGGCTTTACACACGTCGTTCAACTCCGCATGTACGCAGCACTGTTGTCTTATGTTATGAATGAAGCAGGTCTTACCGATTAAGAGGTTGGATATTTTAAGCATTGCTTTAACTTCATTTTTTCTGAGCCCACTATACCCGCCAAGAGTGTACGGATGGAAACTTTTGTTATTATTCAACCGGCGACTCTTTATCAAAACTTTAACTTTGTTTGCTTTTTCTTGGCATGAAAGGTTGGACTCTTGGATCTCAAGTTGAGGTCAAGAAATTCACCTTCCACGCCAAAATAAAACAAACAAAGATTAAATTTTTGATAAGGAGTAGGCGGTTGATTCTGTAATGTGTGCTGTTTTAGACAAGAACTTTCTTTCACGTTTTACGATGAGAGATTTAGTTGAGTAAAATACCAGTTAACTTTACTTATGTTATAATGCTAAAAATGTTCTTCGCGTTGGAGAATGCTTCTTGCTGTAATACTAAAAGTTTTCGGCTGGTATTGATTAACGTTTAATGTTGCAAATAAAGAGCCAGTGCGCAGGAAGCGTGCCCAGAACAAAACACTGAATGAAGAAAAACGTAAGTGAGCTTAATAAAACTTGTTTTTCATGCTTATGGCTTTATTCTTTGTTTTATTCAGTGTACTTATATTTATTCTAAGGTTATGCTTGAAGTGTTGCGTGGATTTGACAGAAGGAAGCAACAAAACTTGTTATCTTCCCGGGTGACTTTCTTCTTATTTGTTGGTTTGCTCACACAAAAACAAGGAACAATGTATCACATAAGGAAATGAACAGTTTAGTGTTTATCATGATCATGCGGCGAATTTGCCCATGACGATTATGCATGTGATAGTGAGTTTGGTAAAACGTAGAAACAATCTATATAATACTCAAGATAAAAAGTTGGTGAATACGCAACTACGTTTTTTCCCACTAACTTATATATGTGTTGCTTTTTTTGTATTAGAACCAAGCAAAAACATATGATATTAAAGAATGGGAAGTTCAGGTTCGTTAAAGGTTATCCGGCTAATTTCGTTTCATGACGTTTAACGATGTGATGAATGAAAAACAAACCAACATCCAGTTATATTAATTACTGTAATTACGATGGTGGTAAATACGCAACTAAATTTTTCCAACTAACTTTAGCCATGCATTGCGTATATATTCTTTATGGTTTTATTATGTGTAGTTTCAGTTTCATAAAACGAAAATTAACAATGAATGATGTTGACGAATCGTGGAATGAGGAGTCTTTCATAACTATGGTTAATTTCATGATGTTAGATGTTACTCCGAGTGACGAACCATACCGGACAAGTAGAGAAAACTCTACTTGGCCCGGCAGGGATTC
>JBAHVQ010189860.1:0-14857 GCA_036872915.1 Nanipora kamurai | reverse complement strand
GCTGGCCACGAAACCAGAGTAGCACTTTGAATATGACTAATACTTCACCTGGTTGCGAGAAAAGACTATTTACCATTGCCAAATTAAATTTAACATGCCCTGATAGTTCCTTTGGCCACATTTCTCAGCCGTTGGGAGGCACCTCTGCAATATGCTTAGAATTGGATTTTTTGTTATGTAGGGTTGGAGGAAAGAATAACTTCTTTCATTGTGAGAAATGCGATATGTGCCTGAATACGTCAATTAGGAATTCTCATAAGGTAAGGTGGGATTAGACTAAACTGAAACCCAAATCCAAAGATAAGCATCGAGCCACCTTTTTTAGTAAAGTATATTTTATTAGAACGATTAGGTTTAAATTTTTCAAAAAAAAAAAAGATTAAGAACATATCTAGGACAACCTGAACTTGCATTTGTTATAAAGTGTGTTTTCTTATTAAACTGGAAGAACATTGTGAGAGAACAACTAAGGAATTGAAAAGCACTTAGACCTTTTAAATGTTTGAAATATTTTAGCCATGAATCTGAATCACAAAATTAAATGTAACTTGAAACAAGAATATGCCTGTCTACATTGTTTACGATTGAAGTAAAAAACTTTAAATCAAACGTAATTGTAGGTATACTTTGCCAATCATGCGTGACCTGTTTAATCAGTTTATACGTAATTCGGATTTCCAAATCTCAAATTCTGTCGGATGTTTAACGACTATGTAAAATATGATGCCACCGTTTTATCGTAAATATACGTGGCTTATGCAATAAATAACGACGCTTCTAATTTCATCTTTTGTTGATGCTTTGTTCATGTTTATTGTGCATGTCTTATCCACTTTTTATTTGAGTTCCATTCAATCTTGGATACTTTTTTACTTTTTTCTTAATAGTGTGTCGAGAAAAGCTCGCGAAGTGATTGCGCGATTTGTCTAGAGGTTTGTTGGTGGTTCATATGTTTTTGTTCAATATTCTGTCCAGTCCTTGAGGTTTATCCGTATACTTGAGCTAGTTAATACTCACAATTCGAGCTTATGGTTGTATCTCATATTGTAATTCCATGGGTATTCTGCACTGTATTACAGTCAGGTATAGCTGTGCTAAAGGTCCCTTTATTTGCTTAGACCCTAAGTCACAAGCAGCAATAGTAATAATAATACTAAGAATAACAATAATGATAATAATATTCATGATAAATAAAGCAATAATAAATTTTTAATAACAATAGTGATGCTGACAGTGATAGTAATCGTTGTCAATAAGGAAACAAAGGAATACTGTGTATTGGACATTGCAGTGTGATGACTGTGTTAAAGAGGAGTAAGGACAGGAAAAGATTGACAAGTATCAAGAATTAAAGAGAGAAGTAACAAGGATTTAGGAAGGGCAACCAAATTCTAAATTGGTGTCCGATAGACTAAATGGGTGGTTGACAAAGATTAAAGTTTCGATATAGATTGGATTGCTCCAATAGGTCGTTTAGGAATTTCAAGGATTAAGGGAAAAGTTCTGGTGCTTGAGGCTTAAGGTTGTGGTACGCAGGTTACTCCCAAGTGCAATCGTCGCGAGTTACATCGGCGCTGTGAGAACCAGGAATAATTGTCATATTGTCATTAATAATAATAATAATAATGATAATAATAAAATTATCTGTTGTGAGCCTGCACTGGAATTTTTTTGCCGGAAGTATGGCTTTCAGATTAATGAAAAATGGTGAGAACATGAGGATGAGAAGGGCCAAGAATGATGAAGCAAAGATCTTGTAGGATTTCCCTGTCCAAACTGACAGGTATATTTAATACTGTAGACTAGACACAGAAGTGGTCGACAGACTCAAGAGCGAGTGCTTCATTATAGATGTAGCGATCCCAGGAGATCAGAATTTCAACTTGAAGGAGTTTAAGAAGGTAGATAATTACGCTGATGTCCGCCTGGAGGTAGAAAGAGGGGGGAAGCTGAAAACCAAGTTAATCCCCGCAGTCATTCGCGCCCTGGACTCTATCCCGAAGAAGTTGAAAGGATATTTGGCACAACTGGGAATCAGGGTGAATGTCAACACCTTGGAGAAGTCGGCATGCCAGGGACAGCCAATACATTGAGGAAGATGCTCAAGAGTTGATAGCGAGCAGTATTATTTATCCAACCTAAGATGCTGTAAATGTCAGTGAATATTATAATAATAATAATAACAACAATAATAACAATAATAATAATAATAATAATAATAATAATAATAATAATAATAAGGCGGTGGCTAGGCCTTGCTTGGGGCCAGTCTAGAATGGAGAAGTAAACGAGCGGACCTGCACTGCTGTCCCACAGGGCACGTGCCAGTATTCAATGTGGAACCATGTCATAAGTCTTTTTTGTAGTCAACCCATTGCCACATTCCTCTTTCCTTGTTTGACTTCTTTCATCACCATCTTATCTATAAAGAGTTGATCATTTGTTCCACGAATGGAACATCATTGGGAAATGTGTAAGAGAAATCAGTTACACCATGCGGTGAAGTGGTATGAGCACGAACCAGAGGGCGTAGTGGAGAACGAGAAGTGCAAGATCTTGTGGGATTTTACAATTCAAACTGACCACATATCCAAGCAAGAAGACCTGATATTGTGGTGATAAATAAACAACGAGAACAAGCCAACTAATTGACGTAGCTTGTCCTGCCGATCGTAAGGTGACAGGAAAAGGGAACGAAAAGATCGAAAAATATAGGGACTTGGCTAGAGAAGTTACTAAATTATGGAAGGTGATAGTTAAAATAATCCCGGTGGTAATTGAAGTTTTAGGAACAGTCCCAAGAGATTTGGAAGATAGGACAAAGGAGATGGGAATTTCAATCAAAACTGCACAAATTCAGATGTCGGTACTACTTGGGACAGCCAGAATTTTGAGGAAGGTGCTTGAAATCTGAGGTTGCTTGGTGCAACTCGATGCTCAAGTTAACATCCAATATACTTTGCATATTGTGCGATGTCTCATAATAGTAATAATGGTTGAGAGATTCCGGAACACTTCTTTGTCGTGGAGGTGTTTACTGGTCTAAGAGCAAAATCCAAAAAAAAACAAATTCATTCTTTCCAGTCTGCAGCAGCACACTAAAACTTACCTTCACTGGTTGGAAGTGCCCAAATATGTTGTTAGATGAAAGATGAATATTCTACTAGGTGAGTGTTAAAGGGACTTCCATGACCTGTATACCCTTGTCCTTACCTGGCTGGAAGTAGGTCAGGAGCACAGTGGGTTGGGCCAAGCAGGTGTTACACCTTCTCACTTTAAAAAAAAATAGAAAGGAAGATTAAAATTCCATCGCTGCGAGTTCTCTGAAGACACAATATATCTGACATTGCCGTACCTGACTGGTTGTTGGGAGCCAATGCCAGGAAAAGACTCCCTCCACTGTCCTTAAGTGGATGGTGTGCAGATACGAATAATAATAATAATTATAATTATAATTATAATAATAATAATAATAATAATAATAAGAAGAAGAAGAAGAAGAAGAAGAAGAAGAAGAAGAAGGGTAACAGTAATAGTAATAGTAAAAGTGATTATGATGGTGATAATAATAATTATAGTAATTATTAGCTAGGTTAATCTTTAATTTGGAGGCAGTGAAAAAATTACTTTAAAAAATTACTCAGAAAGTGGGGTTTTTGCCTTTACCAGCTGGGTGAACAATTAGCCGGAAGCCTCAGCTTGCCCTAAATTGATTTGGTGACCCGAGTACATCACCTTGAGGTGTTTGTAAACCTGTTCTGCTAGCCCGAGCACTACAAAACAATCTGTATAGTTGGCTAAAGGTCTTGACTTTTTTGCTTTACAGCACACTAATATTCGTCTGAAGTTAAAACAATATCCAGACTTTAATCGTTGCAATGACACAAATAAGCTGACCTTAATTGGTTGGAAGTGAAAAATAGAAATTAAAGTCGAACTGGATGTTCGTATCGGGAAATACTTTTACGGATTTTAGAGGGCTGCATTCCTTAATCCTACCTAGCGGAAATTAAGTTTAGCTAATAAGAACTGACATTTCGGTGTTTTCTTGTTTTCAAAACTTATTTTCCTTACAAGTTCTCTGTAATGCCTGCTACAGACATACCTGGCTTGTTGCTGGACGCTGGTAGCACGTGGGAGACCCCTTAGTTGGGTGGTGTGCGACTTGGGATAATAATATAATGATGATGCTGATGATGATGATGATGATTGTAAAGTGGAAACAATTTCATGTTGACTACTCCAGAAACTGGGAAAGAACTGGCTTCTGGGTAACGGTGCAAGGGATGATTGGTTTATGGTGGCATTTGTAAACTTTCATCCAGTTAGACAATCTCGTTGGTAGTTGGCTCTAGAGGGGAAAGAATTGAAGGAGATCATGAGCATCAGCTTTCTGCCGCAAAAAGTTAAAATCGTAAATTTTAGAATCAGCATTTCAAATGTTTGTTCTTTCATGAGTTTACTTAAATAACATTTACACCTGAAGTTATTTTAGCAGGAAAAGTGGGTCCTCTCCTCTGTTTGCAAAGTATAGTATGTCAAGTAGTTATAGTCCTGAAGATAGCTTCATATACAACTTCAGATACCGTACCATGCAAAGATTATTTTGAGAGAACGAGTAGTGCTTCAGACGCAATATTGCAGAGGACGGAAACCTGATAGAGATTCTTACAAGGAAACAATTATCTCCTCAAGAAATACTGTCATGAATTTCAACATGTTGTGTCACAATATAAACCAGCCTAGCGTTCAAGCAGTCCAACAAATCCCAGATCATCTTCAGTACTTATACTCCATTGTGTAATGAATCATGTTCTTTTGGGGAGTAGCACTACAACATAGTCTTTTGAAACTATATTTACATTTATTTTCAGAATCAATTCAAAAAGAACTAAAAGGAAAATATAAGAGGCTGCGGTTATCTGAAAACGGTTTAGCAGTTTTTCGAAACCGGTTTACTGTCGTTAATGAAAAACCAAACCCATACCTATGGCTTACAATCTTACCAGGAATGTCTTTTTCATAGGACTTGCACACATCTACAATTGCAGCTCATGTACCGGACTGTGGTCATCTACTTCACTCGTAAGTTGAACAGCTAGTGAAAGAGTACTCTTTTGCCGCTTATTTAAACTTAAGTACAAAACATACTTCTGGTACTGGCTAACATATTAAGCAGTAAATCATAGTGTCGTTTGACTGCATTGCGTTTCGTAAAGGCGTACATAAGCCTTCTTAATCTCAATGACCTTTCCGAAGGTGGGCTGGCAGCCTGGTTACCAAAAAGGTGAGATTGCGTCATAGGACTCTTTTCAGGGACGAGTCTTTTGTTAGCGTCCCTAAAAACAGTTTCATGATTCAGTGCGAACCTGGTTACTCGGGAGTTTAAGAAAACACGACGCGGACGAAAAAGCCGACGCGGCCGTACAATAAGATTTCTGTTCTAAAACAAAAGAAATGAATAATTTGGGATCCCCTGAGTATTTCTCGTGTCGTCTCCATACAAGACATGACAAAGAGCATCACCATGTTTTTACCACGGCAACGACACTTATGACCGCGAGAACGTTGGGCTGTATTTAATGAAAAACGTTAATCGACCAACTGAAATTGCTTGGAAAAGTTTAGCACAAAGAAAAATGACGTCCTAAGTTTAGCAAGTATGGTTTGCTACCACAAGTGTCAAATATAATGCACCAGAAAACCCGAAAAATGTTAAGATAAAGGTGATATTTGACGCTAACTCCTATGTGCTTGATCCTCAACACCCATCAACCCTCCGAGAGAAATTTTTGCCCAAACGCTCTGATTACACTGAGTAATCTGTAAGTAATTAGTTCTGCAAACAAGCAAAAGCAATTAGTATTAACACTTTAACGACCAGTGTCCGACATATCAAACATCAGGAACAAAAGAACAAATGAGAGAACAAAGCAAAAACAAAGAGAGATCAAAGAACAAAAGAAAATAGTGTAAGCGTTGCAGAGTTAAGCAAAGAGCAAATATTTTCAAGAATGTTTTGAGAATACAGCCTACCTTTCGATACGATCATCTTTCTCTCTGAATCTGAACACGTCCTTTTAATATCTGTTACTTGTAGAGAAATTACGAGATCTCAGATTTAAATGACTGACCAGCGGACAAAATTCCATCTGCAACCTGCTGGGAACTATTAAGATGATATTTCTACTGTACGTTCTGGAAGTATGTTTTTTTTGAGCCGTGAGTTTAGTGTTATGCATCATACCTTTTCGGCTGTGACCTTTTCAAGAAGATTCAGCTACGGTGCTACAGCAATTAAGATCATCAAACTCTTACGAAGTAATTTTTTCTTTTAATTTTTGTTTTTATTTTTGAAATCCTGTTAACGCCGAGTGTGAACCCTTTACGAAAAGTGTGAACGCCACAGGCGTAAGGTTGATGAAAGAAAATAATTTTTCCAAATTTGTTTTCAAATTATAGGACGTGCCTTGCAGATTTCATGAAATCTGGGTAAGTTCCTATTTCTTTTGCCTGCTTGGAATGATAAAGTATACGCTTCAGTCCTTTGCTCTTTTTTGTTTTGCGATAAATTTTAAATGATAAAAACAACAGTCTCCTTTAAATGTACGCGGCTAAATCAAATTCTGGTGCTAGCCTAGAAATATAAAATAGCTAAACAAGAAAGAATTAGAATCCTTTAGTTAAACACAGGAATCCTTCAATGAATTTTAGATTGAAGTGTCTATGCAATGAAAATTCGCCGTGGTTTTTTATCATTATACACAGAAGAACTCTTGAAATCATGAAAATTGACTTTTACATGATTGTCATATCTTATTCCATTTCTAAGTTCTTAAGTAAATAATGTGAGCTATGACGTCATAGGTTGGGCACAAAACAAATAATCATTCCTATCTTTGAACAGGTTTTATCGAACTACCCGAACAATGCAGGCTTGCCATGAGCTCTGGATTGAGTAAGTCTGCAAAGTTTGAGGCGCTTCAGTCAAACAAAACAGAAGACATGCCCCATTTTTTCGTTTTGTGGTTTGCACAACGGATGACGTCATAGCTTATATTGCATGCTTAATCACTCAAGAATGCGTGAAAGTCATACAAATGTCCGAAAGTCGTGAAATTTAAGAAGCGTGAAAGTCATGTAAATACTAATTTTAAGGATTTATAACGTTCTTCTAAATACAATCATAAAAAACTACGGTGAATTTTCGTTGCATAGGCATTTTGACTGGTTACTGTGTCCGACTTGTTAATGCCATTAAGTTTAAGAGGTATTAATCTTGCAACAGCCAAGACTCTGTTTGAAGACGTGAAGTGTCTTGACTTTATTCTTAAGTCATTCTCTGGGTAATATTGGTTATTTTGAGTAACTTTCGTTGGAATAGCAAGTCAGTAATAGAAAGAGTAATTGTTACGTTAATCGGGACATTAAAATACGAACGACAAATTGCGTGAGAGAAATATAGAATGTAGCAGTTAAAGGTAATACGCCTATAAACCCCAAATTAATCATTCCATCGCACAGACACGTAGTTTTGTCTGTTTTTCGAAGAGGAATTAATCAATAATAGATCACTCTCGGGATCAAACTTTGCAAGTGCTTTCTGTATTTAACGCGAATTTCTGTTGCCTATGAATGTTTCCGTATTCCTAGCCGTTCTGTTTTTTGCTGATGGTGGTAGTGACATGATGACATTGTCTACAGATTTTTTGGCAGCCCTGCTTTACCTACTTTTTCCTACTTTTTCCTACTTTTTTGTACTTTCCTACTTTCCCAGACTTTTATAAAGAATTCATTGATTTTCTTACTTTCTCTTCAAAACTGTTTTGTGAAATCAGTTTGCTTTTGTATTGATATTTTCAAGATGATGTCATATTTTCTCCTGTCTGGAGAAATACGCCTCGGATTATATTTTCATAAGGAAGGAGGCCAATTTTGTACATTTTATGTATGAAAAAAATGCGTTCAATTTTGTATTTTTGTGGTACTGTCATTTGAAACTATTCACAAAAAATTCCTACTATTGTACTACTTTTTTGTTCGTTTGTTTACTGTTCCTACTTTTCCTAAAATTTTAATTTAATCCTACTTTTATCCGACTTTATGTCATAGACGCGATCACAGAAATGCTGCTTAGATGATCGTCATGTGGTAATTGAGACATATGAATATGTTACTGGTGGCAGAAATAGTGATAGTGTCCGTGCGTAGTTGCAGTGGTGGCGGCTGGGATAATTGCTGTCATAGAGGCCGTGGCAGTGCAATTGATATTGATTGTTCTTTTTATGGTAATGTTCATGGTAGTGAAAATAGGCAAAGGTAATCCTGACGAAAATGGTGTGGCGATAACTATGGCAATGACGACAGTGTAGTCCAGATTTTACCCATCTGAATTCAGTATCCATGTTTGTCTCCACGTGTCTTTATTTATGTTAATTTATTAGTTTATTGCAGTTTGATACTGTTAATTTACTTTTAAGTCAAATAAACAAGTAATAACATCTGATCGTTACCTCAAACTTTATGTGTTACGAGATCTGGATGTCTGCATTAGTATAGGTAATCATATGACAGTGAGTGAGACTGGGGAACTACACCCCGAATGATATTTGAAAATTGTACAAAATTGCGCGAGCGGAGTAGCAAATGCAATTTGGCGCAATTTTCAAATACAATAAGTGGTGTAATTCGTAATTGTACGAGCTAAATCATATGATTGCATGTTTATTATATACATGACAAAATTGTGTTCTTGTCCAACGGAACTTGTAAAAATGTTGTTCTCATCTGAATGTTGGTGCATATGACGACAACCGAAGTTTAGAATGCTTTTTTTATTGAAGATCATGAATACTTCCTTAAGAATACATGCAGAAATGGCTAACAACATTAAAAAATGTCTTACTATTATCTACTTGACTAACGTCACTAATCTACTTCGTCCTCATTCAAGGCTTTACAAACAATTTATTTTATTTTCAAAAGCCAGAAAAAATTCACTTCAAGTGTTCATTGTTTTACAGTCGAAATATATCAGTGACAATTTCAATTGCATGCTGACGTCAAAGAACTTAGAGAACTCTTCGGGAAAATAATTTAAAGCCATTCCTTTACATAATGGGCCACAACTTTGGACTTTGTTGCTAGTCGAAAAGAGTGCAATTTAAAAAAAATGCCCTCTCGACAAATCAGAACGTAGTAATTTTTTCATGCTTATAATTTCACCTTTATAGAATTATGCAATACTGATACCACCCATTCTGAAATTAAATTCAAGGGAAGCATGGTCTAGAAACTCATTCATCTATCTTTTTGTTCAATTTCATGCAGAATCAAAGAGCACAACACATAGCTATAGATATTTCAAATAATTAAGCAATTAGCCAACAGAAACGTTTAGATTCAATCGAAAAGATTTAAGCACGACGACGGCACTTCCAATGTAAGTCGCAGCTTCATTATCTATGATATCTTTTCGTTAGCCGCTCTAGCGTTAACCGAATTTTCTGACCACGCTTTGAATATGCTGGAACTAAGCATTACTTAAATTGTCGCTTGAAGGCCTAATGTCTCGTTTTACAGTGGCTATACCTGTCCAACATGCAACAAATCCTTGTTTGACATGACTACCACGTGGAAGAAGTTGGACGAAGAGGTTGCGCAAACGCCCATGCCTGGTGTTTACGCAAATTTTCAAGTCAGAGTGAGTTACATTTTTTCTTTCTTATCTAATTGTCTCAAAATTAATATCATTTTTATTTGAACATAAGCTGTAATTAATCAAAACATCCTATATTCTGCCTATCTAGATACTTTGTCGAGACTGCCACCAGGTAAACAGCAAAACGTACTGTAAAGTTGAATTTGAAAACTCGTTAATAAGTCAAAGTATATATATTTTTGAGAAAAATAGCCATGTTTGCTTTTTATTGCCTCGCGAGAACTTGTTCGCATGAATCTTCTGGTCAACAGTTTAATTTGAAACTATAAGTGTGCCGTTCCACTATTCTTGCTTAATCTGGTTATGCATCATCGAAGTAAAAAATATATGAACTGAACAAAAAACTACCTGGGTTCATAATTTAGTATTCCTTATTGTAGAATGCGTTTTTGATCTGGTGTACCAAACACGAAAAAACTCTGGAAGACTGTTACAGGTTTTCGTAGAGTTGGACCCGGGATATCAATGTAATACATATTATGTTTGTTATACGCATGCTCAAGCTAGTCTACTCAGAAAACCTTTCTGAGCCCCTGACGGGAATCGAACCCGTAACCTTCCGATCGCCGGTGAGATGCTCTAACCATTGAGCTACATAGACTCAGATGGTGATCGAAGGTTACATTTATGTACTAGTTCGTATGGATGGTAGACATATGTACTACCAGTCTGCAAGTCTCGATATGTCACTTATTTATTTTAGTGATAATCAATGTTATGAAAATGTGGTAGCTTGGTTGTTATATAATGTTTCGCTCACCATCTGAGTCCATGTAGCTCAATGGTTAGAGCATCTCACCGGCGATCAGAAGCTTACGGGTTCGATTCCCGTCAGGGGCTCGTAAAGTTTTTCTGAGTAAACTAGCTTGAGCATGCGTATAACAAACATCATATAACAACCAAGCTGCCACATTTTCGTAATACATATTGTTACCATACTTAATGCTGAACACAAAGTTGGTTCACGTGGGAGCTTGGTAAATATCAGACGAACCTTCACTCGTCGTCACATATTGTTACTGTTATTAAACTATTGGCTTTATCAACCTTGAGCAATTTGAAGGGTGCTTCTTGAGTTATTTTCTTCAAAAAACTTCTGAATCCAAGACGGGAATCCGTAACAATCTGATCGCCGGTGATACATTCCATGCAGCCATTGAGCTGCTGCGGCTCAGATGGCTAAAGCGGCACACGCGCGATCAGTGGGTTACTGGTTCGATTCCCTTCTAGGACTCAGCCGTTTTTCAGAGTAGATGTATCTCTACTCTAAGCTAGCAAATTTCCTCAAATATTTCAGACAGCCTTTTGCTTCGATTCCATTTATACGGATAAATACGGGCACAATCACCATAAGAATTTGTGTACTGATAACCGACACGTTTTTTGTAATTTCACATATGTGGTTTCGAACGCGATTTTATGGACTACGTTCACACGATGCCGATACAATTTGAAAAACCACAAAAAAGCAACGAAATAGCCGTCGCCTGTACGTTGCATCAGGTTGAAATAGTGTGAAAACATCACTTTAACCGGAGCGGTTTGGAAATGGTTTCTAGACGGTGCAATATCAAAACGGTACGCTTGACGTTGTCGTGTGAATAGCCGTGTTATTTTTGACTTCGGTATAGTATCCAACCTCCTCTCGCCCTGGAGCCGAGCTAAATCAGCTTCCTGTATTATTTTCTTCATTTGCCTTGAAAAGTTTCGAAATGCTTTGGCGTTGGTTAAGTCATCCTGAAATTCAACGGCTTCCTGTGAACTAAACACAATTCTGTGGTGTGACACTGCCATCGTGTTAACATAGCCTAATGGTAATTTAGAACGGTTTTAAACGTCGTACCGTTCATGTGCCGAACCTTATAATCATTTGGGTCAATCTATTTAGCACGGCAGTGGGTTTATACGGCAATCCAAATAAGTCGTACCAAATGCTGTCTTTAGGTTTTGAGCAGTTAATCAGGTTTCGGCATTGGCACATTCTCGCGCTGAGCAAAGACATCATGCCGAAGTTGTCGAGAAAGCGCCGCGTGCAGACTTGTGTTTTCTTGAATTGATGTGGCCGGGCTCCCCACTACTCTTCATTACAAAACATCCTTTGCAATAACGAACAGATTTTGTCCTTTTTCATTCCGAGAAGCCTTTGTTTTCTTCAGACCTCGTGCACTTACTGAAAACAGTAGTATCGAGTATTACCTCGTAGACAGTCAGATTTTATAACACTTTTGTATTTTCTGCAAGATCTACAAAGTATATATGCCATCTTGTGCGGATTAGTGATGTGCTCGCCCACCAAATTGCGCCATTTCAAATACCCTGTTACATTTCGGAGTAGAAAATATATTTTAATGAGCTATGCATTAGGTACGGTGCACGTAAAGTTCACTGTCTAAATCCACGCCATGCCAAATGCATTAAGTGTGACGAATTCAGTCGAACTTAATAAAAAGGTCGGACTAGATTAATCGCCGTGCCTATTCGATTTAGACGCCGTGCTACTGCCTTACTTAATTGAAGTATTTGGTTCGGTGCATGAGAAGTACGCTGCCTAAAACGGGCCTTACATGCAAACGCATACGGCTGCGACTGGATCGTAACATGATCCAATTCTTAAAATCGTATCAGCATGCCGTATTCCCATCCGAGATGTACGGAAGCAGGCCGGTTATTTCAAGTCATCGCGATTTTTACCCGTATCCGTACAATGGACACGTGATTTAAGATAGTTATTGCTGCATGTGTGAACAAGATTTAACAGTACTCAAGGTTGTAACAGAGTGGTTCGTTTTTTAGGCTGAAGGATCACCATTTAACTGTTCATTATTAATTCCTGCTTTTGTCTTGTATATAAATATCGTGCAAAATACATTACCCATTTGTGATCTCCCATCTGATCTCTCTGCATTATGTTAAAACATTTTAATTTTTTCCGTAGGAACACTTTTTAAGTAATAAATTAATCAGGATATCTTGTTCTTCTTAAGCATTCTAAAGTAAACTTTCACGTTATTGGTCTCAAATGTGGTGAATGTGGATCGTACAACACGAGTCGTGATGATGATGGCAACGCACCTTTCGACCTGGAGTTCCTGGATATTGATGGCGCTGAAAACGAGCTGCAAGTGGCGGTGAATGACGACGATCTAGGGGGACAGGTGGACAATGACGAACGTGATGATAAGTCTGATAATGAGGATGACGAACTTGTTACCGAAAATCACGAAACTGCTCACATGGACGGTCTATTAACAGGCGATGAGGACAGAAATAGCTCAACTGAATCTGACTTTTCTTTAGACTGACCTCACATCGTCTCTCCACTTAATTGCTTTCTTGCTCCAGGCAATCCACGAATGTCAGGTTCGTGTACCGAAAAAAATTGTTACACTTAGGAAGGGTCGAAGTTAAGGATTTCAATCTCCGAGCATCAAGCCCTTTTCTACGTAGCAGGTTGAGAGTGTAACAGCTTAAAAATGCATCCGACAAGGCGCTTTGTTCCCACGTAACCAGACACATTTGTAACTGGTTATAAATATAACCATATCTTGCTTCGAAAGTGGATAACTGTTACCAAGATAAAGTTGTATCTATTTCTTGTATACGTGGAGCCGCGCCAACCGAGAAAAGTTTGTATCCACATTGGCTCTGCGCACTGGGCTAATTTGCACCTTGGTTTTTGTTTTTTGGATAATCAACATTATAAACAGTTCTTAAACAATCATTGTAGTAATGAATCAAATTGCATTGGAACTGCGATATAGAGAATGATAACCGAATAGACGGTGGTAGTTCGTTCCAAGCACGAGCAGATCTAATAAAATAACTCGTTTGGAAAGTCACGGGAATACCGTAAAGAGTCAAGAAGATATAAGAAATAAACTTTCAGCTGGCGGGGTCAGAATTCTTAATTACAGTAAGATAGATGGTTGTCTTTATTGATTCGTTAAATGTGAAATAGGCAAGGACGAAACTAAAGATTAGGCTGAGTCTTGCCAAGCTCCACCGTAACCTTCATCACTACAAGTGGGTGGATGAAGAAGTCTGACTCATGTTAAGTATGGTCCAGTCCGTTGAATGAGCTACTTCACATCGTGAATTAACGTGATAAAACCAGCTTGCCCGTTAACGTCCGTTTGGAAATAAATAAGCTGGTTATTCGAGCCATGAGCCAGCTCGCCTCCTAAAATCATGGACATCATATTAATAGCAAATCTTGAAAATTTATGAATTCCAAACTTTTATCGTGTTGACCCAGGGCTTAGCTAGAAACAACATGCACGTAATTAATTGTAACAAGTCAATCGTCAATTTATCAATTATTGCTCTGGCGTTGTAAGCTTTGTCGGTATTATTGGAAGTACGCCGAGTTACTGCTGAGTAAGACTTAGTCAATGCTTAGTGTGATAGTTGACAATACGAGTGAAAGCTTAACCCTTTGGCTTCCAACTCGCGCATATAAGGGCGATTTAATGTACGGAAATTGGATGCGTAAAGAGATTTCAATGGATTTTCAAATGAATTTTGAATAGATTGAATAAATTATAATTTCTTTGGTAAAATCTGGAAGCGAAAGTGTTAATAGCCATGAGAAGCCATAGGCTCCGAGTGGACTTTTAAGCTTAACCCGCGATGTTAAATCCTTCATCATACGAGTGAACATTGATAAACCACCTTATCTCGTGACTCACCCACAATTAAATGGACTTTTTCTTTGCTTTACCGTAAACTTTGGTCGTTAGAAATTAAGACATGCGCTTATTACCTTGCGATACATGGTTTTTACATTCTTTTAAAAGTATAGCAGCGCAGAAGTAGTTATCACACTCTTTTGTGAGGTTAACACACTCCTGAATACTGACGAGTTGAACAAATGATTTACACTTCTGTTGAAACAATGAATTGTAGTTGGGTCATGACATCATTGCTTTTGTAATGGCAGTCTTAGTGATTTACCGTAAAATGTTGAACCGACACGTTAAACACTAACAATTTGGCAGCGCCATAAGGAATTACTTACATATTAAACAATTGGTTCGGGTTCTTGATATCAAGATTTATCTCAATCAATCAATCAATCACTCTTTATTTAAACACGGTAAAATCTTCAGTACTTAATACATTTAAAACTATACTAAC
>JBAHVQ010189840.1:0-14859 GCA_036872915.1 Nanipora kamurai | reverse complement strand
TGTCTGTACACTCTTGTTTTTTAACTTGAATATCAAGAACACAAGATGTCTATTTTCGGAATTTGTTTTATTTTGTACCATCATAATTACATTCAGCAAACTTTCACCAGTTCATGTTTTTTTTCTTCCTGTAATATTGTGGCAAAGGGAACATCTCTTGCAATAATGCTTTCTTGCTTTTTAAGTTCTGTATGTCACTGGAAACATGGCTGAACATTAGTGTTTAAGCTTTGGCATTTCACTCAGCAATATCTATTGAACTTGTTCCTTTATTTCAGCAGAAAACATTTCAAAAGTTTTTCCATGTTTTTTTGAAGGCTTTCCTTCTTTATTAACAAATATTATACTGGTTTTTATTAGTATAATAAAGTGGACTTTTAGTTGAATAGTGTGTACTAAATTTAGCCATAAATATAAGAGCCTCTTCCAATACAGGTGCAGTCATGTCAGATCTGTAACTGCCATTTACAACCACCTGTCACTTGTGACCACTTTCGCCTGGCATCAAGGGTGGTTGCAAAACTCTGGTTCTACTCAAGTACATAAATTTTGATAAAATTTTTCTCAGCAAGATATTCCAAGGCATGTTAATGTTATTGAAATGAACTGGAGGTATACAAATTCCCAAAACCTATCATACTAGCCAATTAAACCCTAAAGATTCACTTTGTATCCTCGTGACAGTCTCCAAAGCCCAAAGACAAACGAAAATCAGTGTCAAAAACTCGTCAGAAGATAAGCTATAGTAAACTGACTTCAAATTGGCCACATCAAAATATCAATTTACTCAATTTCATTGTAAATTAGATTCCACTAAATCAAGCTGGTAACACAGCCTATTATAGCACAATATAAAATCACGATTGATACCAGGTAAAAAGCAATCAAATGTTCTACGAGTTATCCGGTAAACATTTTCACAGCATAAAAACAGGCAATAATATTAATGGTTTCAAAAAGAGCGAATTTCAACAAGAAGAACGACTGATGCTCACATACTAGTCACCAGGCATTGAAATTCATTTTTACAAGATAATAATTTCGCAGAAAACGGTTAACGGGACAGATGCAGTGAGATTATCAAGTTAATTCACTCACCATTTTTGATCATCGATTGATTGAAAGAGAAAGTTTTAGTTCGGCGCGCAGTGTATATTGGGTGGCGATACCGCTAGTCATCGTTCTGAAAGGACTGCGGACTCAAAAAATATAGCGGACCACACATGGGAAAATCAAGATGGGTGATGATTCTCCACCACTGCTTTGCCACGGGGGTGGATTTGCCTCAAACGCGAATAATATTACAAGTACAGTCTCTTATAATAACCCCCTTTCATTCAGAGTGTGTTTATCGTCTGGCGTTAAAGTTGTCGCACAACAACTGCATGCATGAAAGGGTTAAATTTCCAAAAAGTGATCTGCCAGAAATGCTAACACAGTAATGCGTGAACCCCACACGCAAAATCCGGAAAGAGTGAAAAGCTCTTACCGGAAGTCTACATAGACACCGCTGATCGTCTGAATGGTATCGTGGTTTCACCTCCCTGTCCGAACTTGTCTTTGTTGGTATGTGCGTTTTAAAGAATTTAGTATTTTTCTTTTACTTTCTGTTCAGTTTCCGTGGATCACCAAAGTGGCGGTTCCTGGGGTTGCAACTGGCCTTTCAGAAAAAGGAAAAATACGCCTCCCCATGCATCGGGTGGCGTATTCTAACCCTAACCCATAATCCTAACCCTAACCCTAACCCAAATCCTAACCCTAACTCTAACCTTAAATGCATAGCGGAGGCGTATTCTTCAAATGATCCCAGCAAAAATGTTGTTTTGTCGAAAAAGTTGTTTTGTTTGTACATGGCTATAGTGGAAGAATGAACTCGGGTGAAAAAAACTCTACTTGGCCCGGATCCCTGCCGGGCCAAGCAGAGTTTTCTCTACTTGTCCGGTATGGTTTGTCACTCAGAGTAGCAACTACATCATAGTTTGTACATGTATTCAATTTAATTCAGTTCAAGCATCATTTTACTTTTCAAATTCTAGATCTGCATCTGCAACACAACCCTTTTTCAGAATTTACCCATTTCAGAAAATTTTCAGAATTTACCCATTGAAGTCTGGAATTGGAGTCTGTTCCCTTTTGCACTCAAAGAAAATATTTTATATATTGCAGTTGTCAATACAAATGTCCATGGGGCCAAACAAATAAATGATACAGTAGGAAGTCACTTATCTGAACGCATTGGGACCGAAGGGTGTTCAGATAATCGAAATGTTCGGATAATTGAAGTTTTGACTAACATCATTGACAATACATGTTTGCAAACATAAATAATGTATTTAACACAACACATGTATTATACTCAACACTACTCGTTTTCTTTTTCATGGAGTAGACACACTAACACGTACAGTAGCCATATATGCTGATGCTACAGACACGAGGCGATTGTGCAATAATGGGCGTGGTGTTAATTAATTAGGTGCGGTTTTGGCCCAGCAGGCATTCGGTTAATCGACGTGTTCGGTTAAGTGAAGTTCGGATAAGCGGCGTTTTACTGTAATATCTTGTACCACTTAAATACTACATTTTAACTCACCTTAAGTCCATCGTTACATAGTCTTCAATTCAGTAAGTGCAGAACTGCACTACAGCTAGTCATAAATGTGTGCAAATAGAAATAAGTGCAAAAATGCACCTCTTTGGAAATGGAAAGTGCACCCAGAAACCTATGCTATTTGGTTGTATATCTTTACTGTTACATTGGTTTCAGTCTCAGACAGGAATGATTTCGACGATCTGCAGTCTTGAAAATCTAGACCAGTAAAAACACCTCAGTATCATTTTAATTTATCAATCAAACCTAATCACTAAACTTAATACCACTGACAGGCTAATTTGTATTGAGAAAAAACAAAACCTAGTTGGGTCTTTTTTTGTTTTCCGTTGCTTTAGCATTGTGGTGGGTTCGCATTTGGTCCACATGAGCACTGGGTTGAAGGTTAAGTCACCAATATTAACCATTTAACTGCCAGTCATACAAATATTTGTTGAGTTTTTACCAAGACTCCAATAATATAGTAATATATAGTTAGTGGGTTAAATGCCTTTTATATTCTATTTAGGCTTCAGCTGGAAATTTCTAATTAGGTTGAAGGGCACTTTGAGTAAAAATGCAGTGTTAAGAAACTGTTTCAGATCACTTTTTGTCAAAGTAAAGCCCCTTTTACATGAAAATTGAATCTTTTGTTTCGGGTAGTGCAGACAATTTTGTTGGGCATGGGGAGTGCACCTGATCTGAAGCAAGGCAATAACCCACACTTCAATAGTTCTTTACCCTAATTATCTACACTCCAAATTGCAGACAACTTCAGAAAAATTTTTAATACAATAATAAAAATGGAATAGTTTTTTTCAAACCCTTTAACATTTCATTTAATTATGTAATCTTAATTGTCTGGCCTCAGTCTCAGTATGAGACACAAAGCACTCAGTCACATTCACAGACTGTGGGTCTTTGGTCCTGGTCTCCATTCCAGACAAGCTGGTCTTGACAACAACACTGACACAAACATTGGACATATTAAGACTTGCAAATTTGGCAGCAATTGTCATACCATCATTATGCATGAATCAGTACCATACATCTGACACTCCATGTGGCTTAATGGTTGGAGGATCTCACCGTCAATCAAAAGGTTAAAACGACAGGTTACATATTTTGCATAAGCAAATCGTGTGTGATTTTCAATTTTGTTTACTGTAGATCAAAAAACTATTCAATTATCCTACTATTTTTATTAAAATTTAGTCAAAAAACAACAGCTGCATGAGAATATAATCATTGTATATATTATACATGGTTTATTGTGCTGCCAGCAGCCAACAAACTTCAAAAATAAAGAGTAGTTAAATTTTCACAAATCTAATACTACAAATGCTAACCCTTTTGTCACCAGTCTTCTACATCAACCAAAAAGTACTGTCAATTTATAGACAATTTCCTACATCCTACAGAATACAAAAAGTTGTCATCCTCCATGAAGAGTAGATATAAAGACAACCTTGTCATTTGCTTGAAGATTATAAGCAGTTTCACCCTAAAAGATGTAAATAAATACATGACTAAATACTGAGCCATCAACATGGTATGTAAAAAGGACATAAAACTTTTTGTATTATGGTACTTTAATTTAAGGATCACATTGTCACAATTCAATATCTATAAATAGTACTGACTTGTATAAAAGTACCAAAAAATTCCAACTATAAACATGACATACAGATGCTGAAGCTGTTTTCATAGTTCAAGATTTTTATGCTTGCCAAAGCACTATTACTTCACTTTACTTTACATTAATCATACCATTAATTCCCAATCAGAGTCATTGATAAGTACCAAAATGCCAGGGCGTCTGAAAAAGGAAACAATACAAAATGCTTTGTACCAGGATTTGAAGGATTAGGGTTGAGTTTGAAACAGGGCCCTAGCTAGGGGAGCCCCCCCAATGATGTTCATTCGCATATCAGTCACATGCTTCAGTGCACATGTTTGAAGTTGTTTACTTTAGCCATGTTGCTTTTGGTCTGGCCCAATACATTGCTGACTCAAACCAGCTCCCACTATTTTTCATTAATTTTACAGGGAGGCATAATCCGCACAGCTCGTGCCTCATGTGCACTTACGTTCAGTTGCCCAGTTGGGCCCCTGGCAAAAAAATTTCCTTGCTATGGCCCTGTGAAAAGTGATTATGAACAGCATAATTTGCTTTAGACAGAGCAACACTGACTGAAATTTAAGTATTAGCAGTTGGTTGTGCTTAACAACAAATAGTTAGCTAAAAGTTTGGCTGAGTTGATCTTAACGTCATGAGGAATTTCTGTAAACATTCAGCAGCCAATATTTGAACTAATAAAAATGACAACTTTTTGTTTTCTTCAAGCATCACCAAAGATTAGCTCTGCAGATGATCAAATTATAAAATGAAAGCCTCGTTGTCCCACATCTCAATTGTACGCAAAATTATCAAATGATATTCCCACATTGAAAGATTCCAGTGGGAAAGATTTTAATGAAGGACAATTTGCAGAATCTTCTGGTGCAGAAGCCACAAGATGCTGATCCAGATATTGAAATAACATGTTGCAGATATAAATTCATTGACTGATATAGAATGGTATTTATTTATGGACTCCAAATTTTGCATTCACCAAATAAAAGATCCCTCCAAAAGCGATCACCGATATGACCGAAAGGCATGTACACCAACAACTTACACAGTTTCTCCTTGAATAAAAAGTTCTGGTCTTTCTTGAAGAAGATTATCCTTTATCCAAAATAACAATCTCTTGATTGTCCCTTAACAGAGGTAACGAAACCAAGATGTAATATTCATAATTTTAACAGGAAACATAGCGATCCATACAACAGAAAACAGTTGATAATTATGGTCATAAAACTGTTCATTAATAATGTTCAAAGCAGAGAAGCTCCTAAGGTGGGAACAAAAAAGGCTAATGGTATGTCAAATCATATTCACATGGCTTTTCTGACTTCTTCAGAACGACATCGTGTTTCTTGATCTTTCCAAAAAGTAGTTCCGCTCCACCGCTAATTAAAAAGATACGAGAAAGTTTATTTGTTGTTTAGGCAAAGTGTTCTCAAGAGATTCGTATGAATTTACCTGAACTCCAAGGAAATGTTCAAATTGTCCGCCATTTTGAAAGGGAATATCTTTTCGCGGTCTTTCGGGGAGATTGAATTCCACGCGAAATTCACGCAAGGGTGACATTTTGTGGTTTTTATACTCGTGTAGCCTAATTTGAAAATTTTTCCCAGACAATTTATAACGCCACACAGCACAATACATGTCGTTTTTTTCCTAAAGGTTCATAAACTTAATTGAACGCAAAGCTCCCGACAATATCTGTTTGAATTCGAAGGCGCCATGATTAGCGTCCTAAGGAGACTAAACTCTTACCTCCCCATTTCAGTCCATCCTATAATTTACAACTCGTTCGTACAACCCCATTTTGGCTGTAGTAGCTGTGTACTGAGTAACATAGGAAAGAGTCTTGGACAAAAACTTCAAAATTACAAAACAGAGCAGCACGAGTAATTACTGGATCAGACTACAGTGTTCGGTCATCTGAAATCCTAAGCGCATTAAATTGGATCAATTTAGAAGAAAGGCGCTCCCAGCAATTCAAAACAATGATGTGGAAAACAGTAAACAAGATGATCCCTAATTATCTTTCGAGAAAATTTATCCCTACAAGTTCAGTGCACGAACATAACTTACGCGGCACTAATAAAAATATTTTTGTTCCGAGACCGAATCTCTCAAAAACGATTTTCGTGTAGAGCAGCTGCCCTTCGGAATACCTTACCTGAGGAAGCTACTAGTGCCCAATCACTTTCTGCAATTAAATCAGTGATAAGACAAATTAGCTAAGACACTTTTCAGAATTATATGCAGTAGTTCCATACATGTTAAATTTTAATGTTTATCTAATTGTAGGGTTAAAGATAGTTTTAGTTTTAATAGTATTAATACTTAAGTATTAATTAAGGTATTAAGGTAGTTAACACGGATCCATAGAAGAGCACATTTATTTGAATTGTGACATGGCCTCGTTTAAATAAAGGCTATTATCATCATCATCATCAACATCATCACCAACATCATCATCATTATCATCATCATCATCATCAACATCATCATCATCATCATCAACATCAACATCATCTTCATCAACATCAACATTATCATCATCATCATCATCATCATCATCATCATCATCAACATCATCATCAACATCATCATCAACATCATCATCAACATCATCATCATCATCAACATCATCATCAATAACATCAACATCATCATCATCATCATCATCAACATCATCATCATCATCATCATCATCAACATCATCAACATCATCATCATCAACAACATCAACATCATCATCATCATCATCATCATCATCATCATCAACATCGTCATCGTCATCGTCATCGTCATCGTCATCAACATCATCATCATCATCAACATCATCATCAATCATCAACATCAACATCATCAACATCATCAACATCATCAACATCATCAACATCATCATCATCATCATCATCAACATCATCACCATCATCATCATCATCATCATCGTCACTATCAACATCATCAACATCATCATCAACATCAACATCAACATCATCACCATCATCATCATCATTATCATCATCATCATTATCATCATCATCATCATCATCATCACCAACATCATCATTATCATCACCAACATCATCATCAATCATCAACATCATCATTATCATCATCATCATCAACATTATCATCACCTTCATCATCATCATCATCATCATCATCATCATCACAGTTAGAGCAATTTTTGCACGATTTTTCAGAATCCTGATCAATCCTGCGTGAAAAAGTCGAGTAATTTTGTGCACTGTAATAACAATTAGAGCATTTGAGGAAAGTTGGATGTTTTTTCCTATCATTTTTCGACAAGTCTCTAAATCACACTACAATACTGCAATGAGTCTAAAGCAAAGAGAAATGGTTCCAGTTCTGTGTTTAATTCCATCACTGATTATTAAACTAGGCATAAAAATAATCATCTAAGTAATTGATGATTAAGGAAAAAAAACAGAAATTAATTTTTAATAAATGGTTATATATCACAGGGGAGTAGCAAGCCATATTTCATTGGTCAGGCCATATGGACAATCATATGGAATATCATCAGAGGTTACAGGAAAACTTGCTAAGCTTGTGGCCATGATGCCTGCTCGTGACAGAGACCCCAGTGATCAATCGTGATTCATCCATTGCAGCAGCTGCAGCTCATTCAACAGTCAGTGCACGTGGGATAATGTTATTATTATTATTATTGCAGACGCGCCTACTTATTGCTCAGTCACGCCCACTTTGTCCGAAAATATTGGTCAGACCATGGCTTGACTGGTTGCTACGCCCCTGTATCAGAGAGCAAATTGTTCTGATTTACATAAATTGTCTACCTCAATTTGTTAAGCTTAAAAGGTTTACATCTGTAAAGTAGTCCCAAATCGTTAACCATTAGATGTATTCACTAGACGAGTAATATAAATCGTTGTCTGGTTTATTTCGTCACTTTTTTTGTTCGGCTTAAAGACCGCTCCATTCCCTAAAAATATCTCCATGCAAATAATCGTTAGCCTACGTTGTCAGCCGGATAAACACGGTATTACCGTGTTTATCCGGCTGACAACTTAGGCTAATAATCGTTGGCTCATGCACAATGACTGAGAAATTTTGTTTCCCTGCATCTTCTGCTCATATGCATTATACCTCTCCACAGTAAATCGGGTTGCGAGCAGGCTAACAAAACTCGCTCGACCAAATCACCAATGCCAAATCAGAGAAGAAATAATCAATCACGGAAGTCCAACTCAGCGAGGATACCATTGATGTTCCTGTCCACAAATTTTCGCCCGCCGCCGCCGCCACCTTCCCGGCAAACCTCTTCGAAACTTGTTCAACTTGTTGCTTAAACAATAAACTCACAATTATCCTACACTGCTGAAGTCAACTGAAAAAGTTGACTCGAGCGGGATTTGAACTCGTACCTTCGAGAATCCGGTCCGCCGCTCTACCGGTTGAGCTATCGAGTCTACAGGAATTGGAGGAGAGTTATTATCCAACTTAAGTGCACGAGATATTCTCGCGACAACTCAACGTTATCCACGAGGATGGATGCGCAGTCTTTCAATTCTATTTCAGAATCATCCTCAGAGTAATATGAAATGATAAAGTCACAATTATCCTTTTCAGTTCCGCTCCACCACTCATTCAGTTGACTTCAGAAGTGTAGGATAATTGTGAATTTATCATTTCATATTACCCTGAGGATGATTCTGAAATAGAATTGTTGCTTAAACGGCATTGCCTTTCTTCGAGAAAAAAATAGCACACCGTTACCTTGGGAGATTAGGCAATCATATAAAAAGCTTTGTGAGGAGATGTTTGCCAGGCTGAGGGCGGCCAAAAAAAAACCCAAGACAAAAAATAACCACCAAGTTAGACTTCTGGCTGAAGGAATATTGACCAAATTGTTCAGCCAAGTCGTCAAAAGAGGTACAGTTTGGCCAAAAACAAAAAAAGGTTAAACTAAAAATAAATCTAATAACGATATAATTATTGAACTCATTTATTGCAAAGTATCGTGATTTATCAGTGGCTCACAGAACAGTGACGTACTTCTGCTTCGGCCCGGGCAAACAATTGATCTGCTCGCCATTGACAAATCGCGATGTTTCGCCCAGCCTATTTCAGTAATTGTTAACATTATATAATCGTCCTATAATCGATTATATAATATCCTCCCATTTGATTGGCTCATAAGCAGTAGGACATAGGCGTTAGGTACCTGGAATACATTATGGTCCAACTTCCTCCAATCTTTTAAATTCCAGACACTGCCGCTGTTCGTCTTGTGTGTGTTACTTAAAACACTTTTTACAATAAAACTTATGAAGTATAAATCTTAAGTACCAACTCGCCTCTCGTAACAACATCAAAGATATCTATAAGATGGCCTAATTACTAAATATTCCAATTTGATGATACTGAAGCCATTCTAAAATTATTGCAGCATTATGGTCTTAATAATTTCCGGCGTATTACCAGCTTAGGGACTTTAAGATTCAAGCAACAGACTACGACTGAGGCCGAAAAGTTTAACCATATCTAATTTGTGATATGCTAGTGAACTTCAAATCATATATACATCGCCGCCCAGATATTGGTATTTTTGGTGGTTTCAAAGGATCCAAGCGTCATTTCTCGCAAGATTAGGGTTAAGTTTTTTAGAGATTTTGTATCGACCAAGACCCGGCGTTGTCTCTAAAACGTTAAAGTGTTTTTCCAATGTTGCAAAAAGAGTAAGGCTCTGGTCAAATGATGCATGAGAGTCGATGATAGTTGAAACTCTCGCCCTCGTTTGACCACCATCATGCACTATCACCAACTAGTATGCACTATCACCAACTAGCATGCACTATCACCAACTAGCATGCGCTATCACCAACTAGCATGCACTATCACCAACTATCATGCACTGTCACCAATTAGCACGGACTAACATTCACTTCAAGAATGTTCAAATTCTCCATCATAGCTGATGATAGTTTTTCCCGCTTGACCGCGCCCTGATGATAGTTCGTGATAATTGGGGCAGAGAAACCTAGTTATTCCCATTGACTGTCATGCGCCGTTTGACTAGGGCTTAACGACGGCGTGAGGATTTCTCTTGAGACTAATTTTGCATGGTTTCTATGTTCTTGGCGTAAAATTGTATGGTGTGAAGACGTAGCGGCTCCCGAAGTCGTAGTGTTATCTTATAGTCCCTATTATTGGCTATACCTAAGGTGACATTGAACTGCGCGCGGTTACTCTTTCTTTTCCACTGTCTTCTCTGAATGAGAACACAACTGCAGCCAAATGAAGGCAGAGACTACGTAAATGACACGAACTGTTCCAAGTATAGGCAATGGCAAAACTAAAAAGAAAGGAGACATTCTTTATTTTGTATGCATGTGTACAATTTTTTGGTTTTTTTGAAAATGATACGGTTAGAAAAACATTATTTAATTCTAGAACCGTACCCCCAACGTGTGTTTGTCGCGAGGAAAGTACGTAATCAACAACGAGAAAACCAACACATCGAAGAAGTTCCAGGAACGGAGCATACCACCTAAGAGAAAAAATATGTTAGCAAGAAATTTTAAACAACTTCATAAGATTTTCACCAGATATAATGAATAGTGCACTGAAAAAAGACTTCAACAAAAGTACATTAGCGCCTTACACAGAGCACTAATGATTCTTAATTTGGGAATCAAAATTTCCCAAATTTCCTGGAGGAATGTTTTCACGGGAATTAACAAAAAGAACCTAAAACATGTATTTCGATGAATTACAAAAAGTTAGTGTACGCCTACATATACTGGTGTAATCGCTCTTCAAGTTTTACTCAATGTGGCATCTTATCCGGTCTAAAAAGTGGGACTAGAGCTCGAAGGTCAATACAACTTTATGACGATAACCGTTAAAATACCTTTTTCATGATGGATACTTTAAAAAAAACGACCCTGCGAAAGGGTCAGAAACGTTTGGCGCCTAGATACTCCGAGCAAAAAAGGGATCGATTTCATGCTTTCCTGATGTCTGTGGCCTCCCCTACTACCGCCCCGCCAAGAAAGGGGAGCGGCCTTCCTGAACGGGGGGCTACGTCCGCCCCCTCCGGCGCTTCTACTGTTCTCACTTACTTATTGTCCATAAGTAAACCAAAAGACGTAATGGTGAACATCATGAACAAAACTGCTCCAAGAACGTTTGCTTCGCTAAGAATCTAAAATAAAAAAGGAACCTTTTTGTTCAAAATACTCAGGCTGCTCTTATCACAGCCGCCATCACCGCTATCAATGTTAATTTTTGTAACGACATATCTACTCAATGAACTATCAAGTCATAAACTCAATAACATACATGACAGATGCGACGTATTCTAGTAACGGTATCCTGTAAAATTTAGCCAACTGGATATTTACCAGATAAAGCTGGAGCTTTGCTAACAGAAACATCGGTGAAAACCAGTGTTTGTCAGTGTCCCAGGTGCAACTGAGGCTAAAAATTCGCAAGTAACAAGGACACTTCTAATTTAAAACTTATCTAAAGTTGACCATTAATAATCAGTAGGTTTGGTTTGAATTTCAGACAATTGTGCTGCAAATACTTAAATTAGCTAAATGTTTCTTTTTTTTAAATTACCCTTATTTTTCATTTTCTCCAGTTTTAAAAACTTGCAGCAATTCAGTATCTGGTATCGAGTGGTCTACCATTTGGTTGAATCCGGTATTCCGTAAAGGGGTATTCGGCACTCCCCTAGCAATAATAATCATAGGTCAGTCCATGAAATATTTCATAATATATGTCTTTGTTATGCCTCTATTTAAATATATTGTCTGGGCCATCATATTTTTAACTCGAGTTTGTTTTCCGCCTGGAGCATCAATTGCTACTAATAATGATCATAATCAGACGACCAGCGAACGTGCGTCAAACGCATGATCTCAGAAAAACGATTTCTGAGCCCTAGAAGGGAATCGACCATCGACTTGAACTAATACTGGCAAATACACCTAACTTCCTAACATTTATTTTGATAACAAAAACAAGAATAAATATGTATGAGGATTCAAGAAAGTTTACGCCATAAAGGTGAAAGGAACAATGTCAGAAACAATCCAATCTCAGGTTATCACGAGCCAAAATATTACCAGATGTCGTAAAAACAGTTCTTGAAAGCTGATTACGAAGATCACACTATGTACTGCGATGTATATGTTACCCCACAAGGGTAAACTGGCATCATACTTCTGAATAGGGAATTCAATCTGGAAACAAAGCAAAAGGAATGTGAGCGAGGACAGTACTTTTAAAATATTACGTCGTTGCTAAAGCCGACTGAAGGTTCAAGGACGATACGATTTCATATTATAAAATAACATGGTGAATAATCGGCTTTTCATGAGAGTATGAAAATACAGGAAATCTCCCGCCAAAAGTTTACTGCAGTTTGTCTCGCACATTTAGTCTTATCAGTGACCTTACGATCTACGACGGCAACTTTAAGGACGGCGTCCTCTAACAAAAGAATTTTTCATTCAAAACAAATAATATAAATAATTTTAAATCTCCGGAGTATTCTCCACATCGTCGTCGTTCTTTATACAACGCCATTTGGAGCATTTTCACGACTTCAGCTCGCGAAGGGACAAAAGCTGTCGCTTAAGATTGAATTTAATTCGAGACTATAATCATTTTAAGAGAATTACAGACTTTTAAAAGTCACAAAGCAAGCGACAACTATCGGTCTCGGCAGTTAGTTAACCGTCATTTCTTTAAATGATGAAATTTTGCAGGATGTTGTAAAGGAAGTTGACGTCCTAGATGTTAAAGTCCCTAATGGTTTTCGTGTTTTGGATACTGTAACTCGAATACTTGGTGTGTTGCTTGATGTTTGTTTTTATCACGAGGAATGGGCTGGACTTTGGCTGACCAGACAGTCTTGATTAATTCATAGAGGGGATCGATCTACTTAAGTTTGTCTCAAAGAACTCTTCAAACCCAATATGAGAGTAAGAAATGTGCTGTTAAGACAAACTTACCGCGGGAATTTCGGCAGGATCACCAAGTCGAGGCGCACCAGGTGTCCACCCAGGTCCTTTAACGAAGACAGAAATCTGCAAATAGAACAGCACTGTGGTCAGTGGTGTCGGGAAGGGTTGGTGAGGAGGGAGCGGTCGTCTTCCCCAATCATCTTCAGATAAATCTTTTTTGTTTGCTGGAAATCCGTGGTGAAACTGTCGAAATGGGCGCAAGAGCGAGTTTTACTGACTATAAAGAAAATAACCGAGTTGACGTTAAGGAAAAAACCTCCTACACCACCCAGAATTGATTGTAACATCACAAGAGTGTAAGACTTTGGTCGAAGAAGACCGTGTCTTTTATGGGCAGTTAATTTCTCCCGGAGACATATCGCAAAGATATAGAAAGAAATGATACAAAACTTCTCTGTTTTAGTAAATCGTCGAGATGCTGTATCAACTTTAAAATGAAAGTTAATTTGTTTGATGACACTTCAATAATTTTGTACATAAATATGAACAGACACCAACATTGTGTGGTAGCTGAGACGTGTGCATCAACTGCAGTTATTTTTGTGCCAAGCCAGTTAAACAGGATGTTAGCGGACTGATTAGATCCAGCCTCCCAATTTAGAAGCCCCCACTGTGCTTGCTGTCTTCTGCTTTCCTTTTGGTCTTTACCTTGTTCTTTATTCCCTCCACGCTCCAAAATGCCTTGGCAATGTGAACGTAATGGCAAAACTAAAATAATAATTTCACGTTGGAATGAAAAGCAATTTGAACAGGTGTTTGAGAGGGCATGAGCAACTAACGTGACGAGCTGCAGCGTAGTGATTGGACAAAACTATATGCCTGCATGTAGCCTTCGGGCGGACGGAGCTTGCAGGTGAGAGAGGTGTTTGACACTCTGGTAATGAATAAACGGAGTAAACACCATGTAAATATGCTCTGTCATAATTATTACATGTAGTAACGATGGGTATTTCTGTACCTGAATCCAAATGGGATTCCATGTATTGAGGGGATGGACTAAGCCGTAGACAACTTTTTCATCAGTCTCTTCTTGGAAAGTTCCTTTTCGTAGGTACATTTAAAAATAACATAATTCAAAACAAATTAAGAATGCACTAAAAACATGTTTATTATACATATTAAGCGAAAGTTAATTTTCGACTGTGGAAATTGTACATTGTAAGACCCAACCGTGACCAGTTACGAAAAATGCAACTCTAGGGCCTCCGCCTCGGAATCGAAATCGTGACCCCGCGAATCTAATCTAATGGCAGTGCACTGCCAACTGAGCTACGAAGACCGTTACCAGGAGTTGCATTTTTCGCAAATGGTCCCGGTTGGACCTTAAAATGTATTACTTCTACACTCGAAAATTAACTTTCACTTGACATAGACTCCATATCATGATACCGAGTGTAAATGCCAGAAAGGTTTGAAAACTGCCGGAACTTAAGTGTAGAAAAACTGACGTTTCGAGCGAAGACCTTTCGTTGGAGTAAAATATAAAATGATAGGAAAAAAACAAATTAAGTCACAAAAAGATGACCAATAGGATTGCAAAGTCGATAACAAAGTAGTTAACGAGATGTACATGATGGAAAGTCATTTGCCATTTTAAATCGTCAGTTAACCGTAAA
>JBAHVQ010189829.1:1248-14860 GCA_036872915.1 Nanipora kamurai | reverse complement strand
AAGGAGCCCAAATTCTATCCACATTTACCAGAGATGATGAACAATGTTCTCAAAGCAAAAGAGTTGGGTATTATTGACGTGGAAACTGTACCTGCAATGCCAAAGAATATTTCCAAGAAGCCCAGACCAGATAAAAGAAATGTAATAAGCAAACATCAATCTAGAATGAACAAGAAACTCCTAGTACTGCAATAAATATAACATTGCAAATCAGAATTTACTTTTAACTACCTTTGAACAGCATAGAGTTAGTTAATCTTGTATGATAAGTTATTTAGCACTCCAATTTTGACACAAGTTTATGTGGAGTTGAGTGGTGCCAATTACTATTATGTTTCCATTGTCCATGTTCAACAATACACTTCCCTTGACCTCACTGAATTCTACATTATCATAAAAGATGCCACTGAAAGAGACTTTTTAAAAGTTTTGTTGACGATTAAGTTTGTTGTATCTGGAACTAGCCATAGCATTTATTTAAGAAAAACAGATGGAATGCAAGGGTCAAATTTAAAATTTTCACTCCAAGGCCAAAAATGTCCTAGGACATTGTCTCATAATTGGCCTATCACAGACCATTTTTTTTACCTTGGCCAAATTTTCAATTGACCTACAACACCTTTTGACTGTATCCTAGGGAAAAAATTCAAAACATACTGCCCCAAATGTAAAAGCACACTTTTACAATAAATATTTTGCGATAAAGTGTAAAAATTTGTAATTTCAACCACATTGTCATAACATACAGTGGCATATATTATTACAGAAAGTTCAAACCTGCATTAAACAATGTCCATTGCATCTTGACATATTTCGAAAATATAGGAAGGGACAGGTTATTTTTGACTGGAGACTTCGCTATAAATTCTTTTGTCCAATCAGATTTTAGTGATTCCACAGTGTACATTTCACCCAGAGCTTTGTTGATTTCACCCATGGAATCCACGTGATTTGATTGGACCTTATATTGGACTAAAAAACATTGTCGAAGGTGTCATAACCATTTTGATAAGTTTTAAAAAAGCACTTCCAGTTGGGAAGCTGGTTTTCCAAAAAATACATTTCAATGTTCTACAATCCAAGCAAATATGTTGGTCAACTTACAGGGCTGTATCAATTACCCACGGACAGTTTACGTTTGTCGTCCGCCATGTCCGCAATGTCTGCGACTAAATTTGAAACTTATAGAGTTGAGCAAGTACATGATGGGGTTTCAACTAAAAGACTAGCCATGAAGTCTCCCTCCTTTGAAATTTGGCTTTAGTCAGTAAAATAGTAGCCATTTCCTGGCAACCTGGTTTACCAGTAAGTAAAAAAAAAAGTCAAACTAAATGAAGGTGAAAAAGAGAAGTCAAACCTTGTTAAAAATATATATTACTAACATAATTGCAACACGTGTATAAAAATTTAGCATATCTATAACACTTTTATTTTCAACTGAAGTATATTAAGCAACTTTTTTGTACACTTTGACCGACAATATGAAGTTCACTGAACAGAAAGGTTGTTAATACAAACAAAAACAAACTAAGGTAGCATAAGATGCAGTTACTCATCGGCACAATGAAAACCTTCAAATTCAAAAATCTCTTCTAATCCTGGAGGTGGAAAATGGGCTCTTATACAACTAACTGCACGAGAAGGTAAAGCTACTCTTATTTCCTTTCTCAAAAATCCCCAGCACCACCTTGCCAATTGTCTATAAGCTACATGGCGGTTCTTTTTGTGCTCTGGTCCTTCACGAGCCTTGGAACCATAGTGCTGCTTGTATGTGTACCAAGAGATTTGCAGTACCCAACGGTTCAGGCACACGGCATGGAAACCCGGATTGTCAGTTATACAGTTTGGCTTCTCAGCTAACCCATCGATTTCTGCCACTTCCAAATTTTTATTGACAATCTCTTGAATTTCACGGCAGCAAACACTCTCCTCGTATCTGTCCATAATTTGACAGTGACCACATGAACACCTTTAAACAATTACCAAAGCAATGAAGAATTATACACCAAAATTTGACAACAAAGTCTGTCGTCCATTCATAAAAAAGGATCACTGTCTAAACCATCTTACCAGTTTAAGTTGTCCAGCCGGTTTCAATAGCCTCTTCGATTTCTTCGTAAAATCAAACTCTCCTCGTCAGCATCAGGTTGTCTAACTGGCTCAAATTGATACAGTTTTACTCCCAAATCGTCAGTCGACTCAGCAATGTTGTGCTCATTTAAGCTCTCTGTTTCGCTTTCCTCAGAACTACATGAACTTGAGGACCAGCTTTTATTACTGGAAGTGGTTGTTAAATCCATCTACACGTTATAATAATCCTACTGATCAAGGGAGTCGACCATGCTAATTGCTAAATGCAATACAGCAATAGAAGCGAAGCACTCAACTGACGTCACACTCCAGACACCGCTGATTTTAGGCGCCCACTGGCAAAGAGAGAATGGCGGTGTTGTATTTCAAAATTTTCGATCTGCTTCACTGCTTATACCTCGTGAACGAATGACGGTTAGGGAAATATATTTAGTGCTTTTATTTTTTTTGTAATAAGGCCTTTGATATTGATAGAAGTTGATTTGGGTGGCAGTTCCCCTTTAAAAACTCAAAATCTGTTCGTATAAATCTCTTATGACGAACATTCGCTAAAAGTTCTCCGCTATCATCGTAGTATCATTTCACACAACGTAATCATACCGAAACCGCAATTTAAAATCAGCTATTCAGACGATCGAGACATTGGTGCCGTGACCAGGATTTTTTTGCAATTATGCCAATGAACGATTTACAACAAGCCAAAGTAACAAGAAGAGCACAACGCGCATGAGCTGCTAAGATATGGAACAAAGCTCAAATGCTACTGGAAGGTGACTTAGACGAAGTAAAGATTCAACGAGTACAAGTTATATTGGAGACGTACGACGCGAAAATAGAACAGCTACGAAAGATAGATGAAACAGTATCCGACCAAATCGCAGACGAAGAAGCACTTGAAGCCGAAATCGCTGAAGCCGATGACTTTCTGATGGAACTTACGGAAAAGAGGTACCGCATACAATTTCGCATTAAATCTAGCCAAAACGCATTTCACAGTGATATGTTTACTAGCCCCTCGTCGACCCATGGACACGATAATTCCGCTAATAGAAATACAGTAAATAGTTCAAATTCGAGCAATCACAAGCTACCAAAATTAACGCTACCCATGTTTACGGGGAACCCGCTAAAATGGAAAACGTTTTGGGACATGTATAAAGCCGCTATATGCGACAATGCTAGTTTAAGTGATGTTCACAAATTCACATATTCTTAAAGCTGAGTTATCTGGCAAAGTCGCTAATTCTATCGAAGGACTTCCGAGGAGAAGAGACTAACCGAGTCGAATTACCAGCAACCTATCAAGATTTTAGAAGAAAGATTTGGCCAACCGCACAAGATAATCAACGCACATATGCAAGCCTTGTTAGATCTTTCCAACCCTACAGATTCCATAACAAATTTACGTAGATTTTATGACAACATGGAAAACCATATTTGTGGCCTTGAAGCATTAGGCAAAAGGCAGGACACCTACGGTGACCTTCTAATTCCAATTGTTCTCGCTAAAATCCCCACGAAAATCAAGCACAATATAATTCGTCAAAACGGGACAAATAATTGGAATGTTGAACAATTACGCAAAGCTATTTTAAAAGAAATCCAAATATTAGAGGCCGGGGAAGAAACAGACGTTTTCAACCAAGTGAATAAACCTGCCAACACCTTTCCGTCTGCAGCATCGTTATTAGCAAACGCCTCTCAAAACAAAGGTCGCTATTTCTCCAATGCCAATTCAGGAAACCCCGCAAAACCAAGATTGTGCGTGTTCTGTTCCGTCATCATCGCGCTCACGAATGCACTGCAGTTCGAGATCCTGACGCACGAAAGAAAATTGTATTTCAATCAAATTTGTGCTTTAATTCTTTAAACAACCACCGCGTTTCGCAATGTAACTCGAAAAATCCCTGCAGAAGATGCCATAAAAAACATCATACAAGATACAAGTCTTTGCAACGAAAAGGACAACGAACAATTGAATTGAAATTGGAAGGCAAGCATGCGCAATTTCACGATCCAAAGCAAAACCAACCTCAAGGCACAACCAATACCAAGGTCGATCCCTCCAGTCAAACAAAACCTGTCACTGGTCTTCATACCACTTTGTCTGATAACTATTACCTCGGAAACCAAATACTTTTAAAAACGGCTATTAAATCCTTGGAATTGTACACAGCATCAGCAACCGCTCACATTCTGTTTGGCGAAGGTGCCCAACGCTCGTTTATTACACAGGAATTGGCCGAGAAACTCGATCTTGTATCTGAACACAGTGAAACGCTAAATCTCTCAGTTTTTTGGGGTCCACCATTTCCGTTAAGCAAGTCGATATTGCCACCGTTTACCTACGCTCGGACATTGATGAAAGAATCCCAATTCACGCATCCTGTGACATCAGACGAGCAATTTCAGTTTCCCTCCTTATCGGTGCAGATCATTATTGGGACATCGTAGAAAATGACATCACCAGCGGACCAGGCCCCACCGCAGCAAAATCTAAGATCGGCTATTTACTTTCTGGTCCAGTTGCTAACACAACCGCGACCTCATCAATCCTCAGCGCAAGCATCTCGAAAGTAATCGTTTCAAACGAACCCGAAAACAAAGCATTGGAATGATTTTGGAACCTCGAATCGATCGGCATTCTCTAGAACGAGACTGAAGCAAACAAAACTCAATTTGTTTCCGAGTACCAGGATTCCTCGATACGACTTCAGAACGGCGAATATTGTGCCAAGTTGCCATGGAAAGAGAACCACCCTCCCCTTCCCACTAACGAATCAATAGCGCGAGGTCGAACATGTTCCACCGTAAGGAGACTGTCCAAAGAACACCACATGTTAGCTGCCTACAACACGATAATTAACGAACAGTTACAGATCCACAAACCACCACTGGACATGTTCATTACATCCCCCACCATGCCGTACGTAAGGATTCTTTGACAACACCGCTTCGTATCATGTACGATTGTGGCTGCAGTCCAAATGCTGCTCAACCGAGCCTGAATTCCTGCCTGTCTGCTGGCCCAGATATTCTCAACGATATGACTGCCATCCTCGTACGCTTCCGTTGTTACCGGTACGGTATCACCGCGGACATAGAAAAGGCGTTCCTGAGTATTTCCTTGGACGAACAAGATGGAGACGCGACACGATTCTTCTGGCTTTCTGACCCAACTGATCCTGAAAGTCTGCTTGAAGTCTATCGATTCAAATCGATCTTGTTCGGCGCGACCTGTTCTCCATTTATCTTAAACGCCACTATCCAGAAACATCTTGACCAATTTCATGACCCAGTTACCCAACGCATGAGGTCTGACCTTTATGTGGACAACTTGGCCACCGGAACCGATAACTAAGATGAAGCAATGACTTTCTTGAACCAAGCCAGGACCATCATGACCCCAGTCCAATTTAATTTACGTTCATGGAACTCGAACAGTTCAAAGGTCAACACCCTTGCCACAGAAAGAAACATCCACGATACAGACCTGGAAACCAAGATTTTTGGTTCACGTTGGAATGTTAAAGATGATGTGCTTAAACTCCAACCACAAAAGCAAACCAATAACCGCACAACCATGGTAAAAACAACGAAGAGAGACGTGCTACGAGAGTCCACTAAAGTTTCTGACACACTTGGCCTTCTCTCACCGACAACAATCCGTGCCAAGATCTTTATTCAGGAGCTTTGGGAACGAGGTTTCGACTGGGATGAACCGCTCCCTGATGACATACAGAAAAGGTGGCTTGAAATTTCTCAAGATCTAACAGATTCCACTCGCATCCAAATTCAACGTAGATACTTCCCCTTTTTACCCATATAGCAATCCAACGTTGTATTGCAGATATTCGTTGATGCTAGCGTAAAGGCGTATGGTACGGTTGCTTATCTTACCACTGGTCCTCACACCACGATGGTCATGTCAAAATCACTTGTCGCTCCCTTGAAAAAGTAACGTTACCACAACTCGAACTGATGGCAGCTGTCATCGGGGCAAAACTAGCATCGTAGATACTGTACGCAACCAGCTCAATCTAACACATACCGTTTATTGGTCGGGCAGTCAGATAGTCATCCACTGGCTCTCTTCCGCCAAAGAATTGAAACAGTTTGTCAAAAATCGCATCAATGAAATTCGCAAGTCCACTCGTAATGCTACCTGGAATTACTGTCCTAGTTCTGACAACACAGCAGACCTTTTGACCCGTGGCGTCCAAACTGATGCCCTTCTTGCCTCAGAACTATGGGAAAGTGGTCCGACCTGGCTAACGGACCAAGATTCCTGGCCACAGTGGGATTCCAGGACCGTTCTGTTACAATCTTCTGTCTCTGAAGATGCAGAAACCGTCCATGATTCACTGCCAAACGAGAAACCACAATTAAATTTAACTTTGGACACAGGAATCGGAGAAGTAATCAACCATACCAACTTCTGTGATCTCCAACGACTGTTGGACAACATCATGGGTACTTCCATTTGTCAGCATTCTAAGAAAACGCCACACAAGCAAGAGCCTGACCCTCGGCGAGAGCAAAGTTATTCATGCCAAGAATGCATGGGTACGTGAAATCCAAAGTCAAGTTTACTGTAATGAACTTGCACACAAGCGATCGCTCCACTCTGGATTAGACCATACACTAACCGAAGTACGACAACACTATTGGATTCCAAAAGCTCGCCAATTTATCAAGAAGTTGCTACATTGCTGTGTAATATGCCGCAAGGTTAATGGTAAACCGTACAAAGCACCTGATCCACCTACACTCCCAGCGCTCAGATTGATCGACTCACACCCATTTACAGTTACTGGAGTAGATTTTACAGGCGCACTTTACGTGAAAACCCCAACAAGACTAGAGAAAATGTACATCTGTTTATTTACCTGTGCGAACACTCCTGCTGTTCACCTCGAAGTCGTCACCGATCTTACCATTCCAACCTTTGTCGCCGCTTTTCGAAGGTTTGCAAGTCGCAAGTCGTTACCGAAAGTTATGATATCAGACAATGCATCTACCTACCAATCTGCTGCCGAAGAGTTAGCCCAACTTCTCACTTCCTCAGAGTTAAAATCTCAACTAGGTAACCGTGGTATTGAGTGGAAATTCATCCCTAGACGCTCACCTTGGTACGGCGGATTCTGGGAAAGATTAATTGGCCTGACAAAACTTTCTCTCAAGAAAGTTCTCGGTAAAGCTAACATTACCCTCGAAGAACGTCAGACTGTAACCGCTCAGATTGAAGCAATACCAACGATCGCCCCCTTAAGCGATGTATCATCCGAACTCGACGACGAAGAACCTCTCACCCCATCCCATCTACTTTACAGTTGACGAATTACCAATTTACCTCACCCATTGCAAGTAAACAATCCCTCCGATGACCCTACGTATAACTCCAGACGGAGCCAAATTGAAGATCAAGTGAAAAGAAGAAACAAATTGTTACAGCACTTCTGGAACCGTTGGCGTCAAGAATACTTGACTTCGTTACGCAAATTTCATAAATCCTCCGGATAGAATGAAATAGAAACAAAAGTCGGTGATGTAGTTCAAGTACACGACCACACGAAACGAGTGAACTGGAGACTTGCTGTCGTGGAACGTATTATAGAAGGAAAGGATGATCTAGTTAGAGCGGCAGATATCAAGACAAGTACAGGCTTTACGGATCGACCTATCACTAAACTCTACCCACTCAAAGTAACCTCCACCACCCATACCAAAACGAACCCTTCTAAATGCTCTGTTCCCACTACATCCACCGAATCTACCAGACCAGTTAGACGGACAGCCCAAGTTGCACGAGAAAAACTAAAAAACTGGGTGTCAGAACTTTCTTGCCCCCCCGGAGGATGTCGAGAATTGACATTAACATTTGCAATAGTTGAGTTTTAGCACAGTAGACCACAAGAGGAAATAAGAATTCGCACATTGCACTTGATTGGACACTCGTATTGAGACTGACGACTGCATGTTTCTTATATGTAATTCTAAACCTTAAATTTTTGTATATACTTAGATTAGATTTGACTCAGACACATTTTGTCAAAGCCTTATAATTATATTAATCACAATGCTAAAAACTCAAAATGTGTTCGTATAAATCTCTTATGGCGAACCTCCGCTAAAAGTTCTCTGCTATCGTCGTAGTATCATTTCACACAATGCAATCATACCGAAACCACAATTTAAAATCAGCTATTCGGACGATCGAGACATGCAATTCAATTGTTAAGTTTCATTGCCCAAATAACTTTAGGTCATCGGAGTCTTGCTGTTCGAGCATATAAGCGATTAAGTAAGCAACTACAAGAAAATGCTTCATCGGTGTTGTCCGGAAATCCCGAGAAACTCAAAAAAATTTGTGTATCTGCACCTGATGATGTTAGAGAATTGACTCAAGAACCTGATGATGTGAAAGAAGTGACTCAAGAGCCCGCTGAAGAAACAAAAGATCAGAAAAAAACTTGTCAAAAGACTGGTGGAGAGACTAATAAAGATAAGAAAAATCCATTTAATGTGACTATTAAGTTTAGCATAAATTCCTAAAATGTTTGATTTAATGCTGCTTTATGCATCATAAAATCAAGTAATGTGTTTTGTGAGCATGGTACTGAAATGCTCAAGTGTGTATAAGGAGGAATACATGAGTGCACTGTTTGTGTTGAATAACAATTGAAATCATTTTGTATGCAAATTTCAAGTGTATATTAGTGAGAGGTTATTATTGCCGTAGTAACCTGATATGCGGTTTTTATTTTTCGTAATAACCTGGTATGAGGTTTTTATTTTTTTCGTGATAACTTTCAACCGCGCCTTTCCCCCGGAGCAATCAAAAACCACCGCCTGCTTTTAAAATGGAGGTCATTATGACGAAATTAATGACCGACGAAAAACAAAGGAGTATGGTCTCATGAGTTTATAAATGTATTTAAGCAAGTACAAGTTACATGTATTTAATATTGGCATGTCCTTAATAATTGGGCATGATTTTTGTAGCTACACTTAAAAATGTGAAAGATTAGATTCTTCAGTTTAAGCAGTAATGTACTTTCTTTGGGCTACAACCGGTAAGACATGGGCACTATGGAGTGAGTGCCCTTGCCATGTAAATGGCAATTTCCATTGGTTATCTTAATTTTTGTCCATTCCATCACAATCTTCAACTCCCAAGTCTTCCTAAAATTAATCTTTCTGACGTACACCTAACAAAGTACTGTACATTATGTTTAATGATTTAGTCTTCAGAAACCATTGCTTTTTAAGAAACTCCACTCAAAATTGGCTTCTAAATGGTCACCAGAATGTGCATATGATCAGAGCTTTTGGAGAATGTTCCCTGATACCCCACAGGGGGGCCCAGCCTCCCTTGGTCCCCTGCATTACAGGCACCCATTCTAGTTTAAACCAGGGGAACCCTGACCCAATTTTTGGTGCACCAAGGTTCAACAAGACTATGTTACCTAATGATTTAAATTTACAGCTATCTCATTGGGCTTTTCTAATTTCATTACCTTTTTCAAATATTTAGGAAATTTCTTAAATCTGGTATGAATAGCATCCTCCTTAAGTTGAATTCTTTGGCCGGTTCAATTAATGTAACATTCTTTGAAATGGTCTGAGCAGATATTAGAATGTTTGTTGAGCTGCCAGTTCATCCTTAGCATATTTTTCAACCATTTCTTTTTTCTGTCAGGGTTAGATGGAAGTCTGCTTAAAAAACACATTGTGGAAACAGGGAATAAAGTAAACAACGAGGAAAATATATTTTGCATCTTTTACCCTGCCAAATTCTTTATTTAAAAATTTGTCATAATGTTTTGAAAAGGCTGAAAGTTTTAGTTTTATTTACTTTTAGTTTACATATAGCATACATTCACAGAGGAAGTCTGTTTTCAAAATATAGTCTCATTAATGTGGGTCTTGTAAAGTTTGCAGTACTGCAGAGCCTTTTGTTTTCTTTGTCTGTTTTTAAATTGTTGTAATGAAGCTTTCAGCAGAAAGAATTCCAAGAAAACTATTCAAACGTGATCAAAAAATTAATCAAAACCTTGCATGCTGTCATTATACTGACGAGAAGTATTAGGCATTCTTAAGAGTGAAAAGTGCGCGGAAACTTTCATTTCATGGCAGATTCTTCGTCCTCGCTCCCTCACCATTGCTGCGTGGCCTATTCCCGTCTTCTCTTACGTTACGGGCGGACACATCCGTCTAGAACAATTACATTATGTAATGTCTCCTCATATGTAAAAAAAAACCTTTACCTGAATAAATAAATTTAGGTTATGTAATAAAGTAAAAATAGCTGCACGTGGAACATTCTAGTAATGCTGACTAATGCAAATCAAGTCAATGTTTAGTTATTTCATATTATGAAGTAATTACGTCATAACATAAAATAACTAAAAAAAGGATATGTAGAAAATATAAAATGAGAAGCCTCACCTTCGATTGTATGTTTGTGCTACTGTATGTGCTACTGGGCGAAGTGTGCTATTGTGCTGCTGTATGCTGAAAAGAAGTCCGAAATAGAAGAGCTGTTACAAAATGGCTAAAAGAAGATCTGAGAAAGAACACTGTTCAGTCTTCAATATATTGGTTTATCGTGTGGTCTTTAGAAAATTGCCAGCAGACAGGTAAGTTCGTGACTGTTTAGAACAATAAATTGATTGTATTAATACACGTTTTAAGTTTTCTTTTGTAAATAAAATTGTTTTAAAAGTAAATTGCTGAATTCATCCGTTGTTGTTGCGCGGTTCGTAACATCTTTCTCTTTCTCTTTAATTACAGCCGAAAGCAGAGCACTGTGTCCCGAAATTCTTCATAGTTCTTCACACGTCTACACTGTTGTGTTTCAACAACTTGGTCCCATAGCAATGGCGGCTATCAAGTATCGCACATGCGGCTAAATCGAGAGAATGCATCATCAACGCCATCTTGAATATTAACTGAGCTGGGGCCTGATTCGACAAATCACCAATGCGTGTACTACACGAGATTGCGTGTAATATTGGACTAACCCTAACCCTAACCCTAACGCTAACCCTAACCCTAACGCTAACCCTAACCCCAACGCTAACCCTAACCCTAACGCTAACCCTAACCCTAACCCTAACCCTAACCCTAACCCTAACCCTTACCCTAACCTTAACCCTAACCGTAACCCTAACCCTAACCCTGACCCTAACCCTAACCCTAAAAAAATATTCTGTTATACACTAGGTTGATTACTTAGGGCCCAAGCCCCAGGTTAAAATTCAAGATGGCGTCGATGCTGCATTCTCTCGATTTAGCCGCTATAAAGTATCGCTGGCTTCAAATTTTGGTTCTCGCGAATATTGAGTTGCTCGATCCAGTCTTATTTTGAGATCAGAGTCTCAACCTCGCCTCTGTATCCGTTGTCAGTAAAACAAGTAACAATTTCGCACCAAAACACGGGGAGCTGTCCTTGCGTTAACTGACATACGGGCAGATCAACACCGAAAAGTAGAAGAAGAACGCTTCTTTCGCTTGGACTGATGCTGAAATCGAACTGCTCCTTGAAGCAGTTAAAGTATTTGCTTCCGACTGTCTTTACAACGGAACAGACTGGGAAAGCGTAAAGACGAAATACGAAAAGATCAAAGAAATTTTTGGTGGTCGCTATCCAAAAATTCAAGATGGCGAAAACGAACCTCATGAAGACACTCCAAAATCTAAACCGCTAGAAGAAATAACAAAGGAGCGAATTTCAGCAAAGCTTAAGGTAATTCGAAAAAGTTTTAAAAAGGCCATTGACACAGCAAAACAAAGTGGAGGCGGTAGAATCGTGATGACATTCCATGACTTATGCCATGATATTTGGACAGGGGCCCCATCGACAAAAAGCATCGAAGGTACAGTCATATTTTGGTTCATTTTTCTCCTTTTATGGCCAATAATTCAGAAAAATCTATAAAGTATTTGATGAATCAAGGGAAACCTCTATAGCATAATGATGTTGTCCCCACAACAGTTTTATTGGATTTATTATTGAGTTTAATGTAGTACACAGTAAAACTGGTTGAGGTGACACATTGTGCATATTTGCCTCGGGCACCCTGGCTTGGGTAGGCAGGATGGCCAAGAATGCATATCGGTACATCTTGTTCACCATCAACGACGATCTTTCTACATGGTGGTATAATCCCATCCCTTAACTTTGTATTTACTGCTGAGGTCCCAAACACACATACATCGTGTACACCACCAGGCCATTATATTACCACATCAAAGAAACAGTATTTATAATCCACACAAGCCTGCACGTTTACGCTATGATACCCTTTCCTGTTGATGAATGATGTTGGGTTTTCTTTCAGTTTTCGTATTGGAATGTGCATGCCATCAACTGCACCTATGCATTGAGGAAAACCAAAACGAGCAAAAAGGTTTGCCGCAGATGTTTGGACTTCCTCTTCTGTTTTAGGAAGTCTCACATATGTGCTAGCCAGGTGTGTTGACATAGCTTGTATTACACCATTTCACAATCAATGAAACCGTACAGGGTGCTAAAGCAAACGCATCTGCTGTTTTCGCATTCTACCACCATGCAACAAATAATACAAAGTTACTGCAATCTGTTTCTGAACTGAAACTGGGTCCCTTAGATGTGTTATTTTCCCGTGAAATAAAAGGGCAAACTTTACGACACATCAAACGCTTGTTTTCACATACAGAATTTTTCTTTCCTTTCTTCAGGTAGTGTAATTTCGTTTAGAAAGCTTGACCACCAGACATTACTTCACCCCATCCTGACGGAAAATCAACGGGTTGCTCCTTCGAAATCGACAGTTTGATGTTATTAATAATTTCCGAATTCGTCACTGTGAAATAGTAACTGGTCATAAGGCAACACAAACAACACACTATTTGCAGCACATTTGCAGCTGTAAAAGCGATCATAAATAAGTTTTTGAAGGCGATCACTTTTCAAACCGACTATAAACAAACATTCGCGCCAAAACCGACCTTGCACCGGAGCGTACCGGACTGCCCGTTTACACTTGGCTTTTTCCGGTAGGGCGCGGATTACTTTTCGTATCAACTCCAAGGCAGGGTGATTTTTGTTCCGCCAGACGTACCGGATTATTGCGGAGTAGCGTAAACAACAGCGTAACGAGGTACAAAATTCGATTTGCTCCCGATATAATCCGGAAAAATGTAATTACTGTGATAGATAGTCAAAAGGTTTGGGAAACTGACCATTTCGACCGACCTTTGTCGGAGTGAAACGTAAAATGGAAAGAAAATAGGTGCTGTTTTTATTTTGAGAAGAAATCATGTGACAAAAAGATGACCAATAGGATTTACAAATCGATAACAAACTAACTAATGTGATGTAAATGATGGATAGTCATTTGCTATTTTAAAACGTCGAGCAGTTAACCAAAAAGTGTATATCAAATCATTAGCTTGTAAAGGGATGAATGAAACAAACTGAAATAATTATTAAAATAAAATCTGAAAGAATAAAGCTTACAAGCTAACGTTTTTA
>JBAHVQ010189768.1:0-14865 GCA_036872915.1 Nanipora kamurai | reverse complement strand
CTGTAGAAATAGCGCTACACCGAATTGCCTTGTTTTTAGTGGCAGGTGTACTCATTTATGGTTGATACTGTATATTGTTGCATTACTGTGTCTAACACTGGCCATTTGACGTCATGTACATCCTCCTTTTTAATTTGGCATAATATATATTTTGTGTTTAATACCGAGGTCTTGACTATATGTTCTCAGTTTAGAACTTAAATTTAGTCTAGAACACACTTAAAATCTCACAGCTTGTCAACAGAAAGGGTTCGCAACAGGTTTGTAGCAAGTGTGAATTGCAACAACGCTGTTGCTCCGACAGGTTGCTACAAACTTGCTGCTAACACGCTGTTAACAAGTTGTTGTTGTTCGGTCACAAGACGGCGACAAGTTGTTGAAACAACTTGTACCAACGTTCTTGCGAAGAACTTGCTACAGACGCGTTCCAACAATTTGTTACAGGTCTGTTGAAATCATCAAGTCGTTGAAACGTTGCCGTTAAAGTCGACAAGACTGTTACAGCTCTATGAAACCAACCTTGTAACAAGTCTGTCCACAACTTGTTTAAAAGTCGTCAACAACGACCTTGGACAACCAAGGCAAGAGAGTCGTTTTAACGGCTTGTTGGAACAACTTGTAACAACTTGTATGTAAGGAACTCGTGCATTTTTGTGTGTATCGTTGACATGATTCACGCGGGAACCATTCAGAAATTGCCAGACTTTCGTAATTTTTTTGATAAAACCGCTCACCATCACAATACCTGTATCGCGCAATGAAAAATGTTCACAAATAAAATGTTCACTCACATATCCCGGAAAATCATAGTCTATGCCAAGTTTCTTTAGCTTGCATCGTCTCTTTGCCTCTTTTCTTACTATGTTGCTAACATGTTTGGTGTGTTGTTTCATGTCACGAGGCTAAAAAACAATATTTAACGTATATTTATACACAAATTTAGCATATAAATTCCACGGCAATTAAAAGCCCGATCAAGTAAAATTAGATAAAAAGATAAGCGGCGCTATAGTAAATGCATGAAAATTATCTGACCAGGAAGAAAAGGATTAGCCTAAATGTCAGAGAAAAATTAGGTGAGAAGGGGCTCAGCTGTTTTTCCAGGTAATCTGATCTCAACCAAACGGCCAGGGACTAGCAACACAATAGAATTTCAGCTTCAGATCTTTAATCAATTGTAATGCACCGAGTATTTTGTGTAACTATTCAGTTAAGGGAAAGGTATTTCCATGATGATTTTAAGAGCAGAATCTTATATAGTTTGTGTGATATTAACTAATTTAAAATAGATAATGGATTTCTATTTTGAAGCTAGTCCTAGTCTATTATCGTGTTACCAGATTAACCTGGTTGTTTTGACTTTGAAAAGTGATATAAAGTCAGCCTGGTGAAGTTGTAGTGTCCAAGAAGAACTAAAGTAAAATGACGTTAATGTTTAGACAAACATTGACGTAGAATGAGCGGTGCTATGAATATTTCACTAAATACAACAAAGGCATTTTCTCTAATTCCTCAGAAAAAAGAACTACTCATTTTGATTCCATCTCAATCGATTATACCATTACAAAAATTACGCGTCTTTTAAAAAGGAACGTGCTCAGACACATATATAACTCTTCGAAGATGTGCGTATCACTTGTGGTATTTTCTCTTGAAATAGTACGAATGAGACTTGTGCAAGGATATTAATTCAAGAAGCTTGCTCAAGTTTCAGTTCTGTGCCGCCAGTCATGTTTTCGTCGGTCAGTTGAGCCTTTTCCGGACAGGTTTTCAGGAGGTCTACCCTTGACGAGTAAAATCGTTTGGCGTTAGCCGGAGTAAAATTGATACGTTACCATTTGGCGACAGTGTCCACTAAAGGGTTAAGTTATTTTTCTGGTAGTTTTCGCTAGTTTTTAGCAATTCAAACAAAAATTATACCAGTGATTTCTATTAAACCCTGAGTAAAGTCGCAGATTATCCAGTTAAAATTTATATTAATTTATAACGATGACCACCGGTTTTAACTGGAAATTACAAGGGTTGGGAATTATGGAAAGTATTTGCTTCCAAACGGAAATTTTATGTCTTCGGTATTCTCCGTCTCTTAGTCTAGATTAATAAGTACACATGTAGTAATAGCCGCGAGAAAAAGGGGGAAGAGGCAACACAACAAAAGTTCATTGTACGGTCCCAGATGATATCGACGACACAGCTGCACATTGTTCATTCAGTCACGTCGATTCGCCAGCGAGTAAGAACGGAAAAGACCAAGCTCGGTCGTAATAGGTAAGATTCCTCTATTTGGTTGGTTATTGCCTGTTGGTACCTTGATCGAAGTAACCTTTTCCATTAATCACTCCATTGGCACGTACTATTAGTTATTGCTAGCTGTGCCTAATTCGACCCCTATAGTTCTAATTTTTGGTCATTCTTTCATTCGACGGCTTAAGACCGATTTGAACTCAAACGTCAGTACGTGCGTTCTTAAAATTTCGGACATGAAGGCAGCGTTGAGGTTCAGATGCACGGTGTGGGTGGCCGAACATCGGCTAAACTTCGCGCACATGATCTTACTGCCGTTTCCCGCAGTTCGCCCAATATAGTTCTGCTTGAAATAGGAACAAACAACGTATCTAACTCTCGTCCCGAAGTGGTTCGTTTTGAAAGTGGAGAACTAGTCCATATGCTCACCAAAGATTTTTCGCTTCGAAGTGTTGGTGAAAATCGAACATTATATATAAATATGTGGTATCTTCGAAAATAACGCGAGGTCCTAAGGTCGTATGTATACGAAATTCTTACTTTATTATGCTTTTCTACTTCAGTGGGTCCATAAGGCTTTGGTCTAAATTTTCTATTTGATCCTTTCCATAGTCGAGGATGGACTTTTTCTTCTGGAACAACATTGCCTAAACATTTGCAAATGCTTGTAAGACTATATTGTACATATATCTTTAGATGAATACTTTAGTTTACTTACTTTATGAATACAATATCTTTCGATGCGATTGATGAAACACACATTGAATATGAAATTACCATGAAAGCAAATACTGGGATTTTCTGATTAAAATAGGAAATAAAGAAAAAATCGGAAATTTTACGAAAGTAAAGGAGCAAGGCTACATGTATACTAAAAAAAGGCTCAGAAAGACAGGCCTTATTTACTTGGTATGAGTCATCTCTAAATCTTTGTGTCAAGGTAACTAGGGGTGACGGTTTAAAGCTTTTGTATGTAAACCGGCCGAGCTTGCTTACAGTTATTAGTATTTTTATTTACCTTTATGGTACGAATCCTCTTACCGTAGCCTCGCTAATAATCTTTTGATGTTTTCTTGACATTTTCCGAATGTATTAACCAATCATACGCGACAACTTTTGGGGCGTGAGAACAAACGTATACGACGAGCAAGATCCACGGTATTACTTCCTTTGATTTGAGTACAAAAGCTTTCCTTAGTTAACGCTTCCTTAATCATTTCAAAATCCACCGTTCGGGCACGAAAGGTTTCTACTTCGTAAATCTGGTACTTTTATGAACCCGAAAACTTCTGCTCGGTTGCAAACGAAGCCAACTGCTTCAATTAGCCATGACATATAGCAAGATTTTTCTTTAGGTAAATATTGCATAGTTATTCCCATGAAAAGTAGAATATTGCTGCCCGCGACTTCATACACTTGAAATATGTCTAGGAGACCGACTACATGGAAGAACTTCATCCTGGTTTGATCAGCCTGGTCGACTAAATCCCAGCCGGGGCTAAAAATTGAAAGATGCGTATGTGTATAAACTTTGCCAAAATATCAAAATAATATCAATAGGCTACCTCGCAATTGTCGGGTGGATTCACATTCCATTTCAGCTTCAGGCCGGCTGGTAATTTCTCATGTAATCAGGAATGTTTTTAGCCAGGCTAAAATCCTTCCATATAATCATCCCCTAAACTGGGTGTCACCTTGTGAGAAATCCGGGTCTGACCTGCTCGCATCCATCAATCACGTGCTGTGGCACTTGTGTTACTGTGCGAAAAAATATCTTCTTGGCTCGTGAAAGTCGAGTATGGATCAAACAGATTCTGTTCTTTTCTTACTGAAGGTAATTTAACTTTCCAAAGTTTAGTAGATGGCATTAAAATGAAATGCTCGACATTATGGCACGTAACTTCGACGATAGTACGAATTCGATACAAAGACGAGGATGACGATCTAATCAATTTGCCGTATGGCGATGAGTTTTCACTCAACAAAATCCAAAGGTCTGAGAGATTAGTGCCGGATCGAGAGGACAAAAAAACTGCACTGAAGGCAACTGAACTAGATTTGCCAACGTTTAATGAGGACACCTGTTTGAAAGTAACATCTGTGTCAAAAGGGGACTGTAGGGACTATTGTGAGCAGATTAACTTATGCCCCTGAAGGGCAAGGAACACAAATGCGTTTCTCGCCTCATGAAAGACCTGGTGGTGCTGCTACATCTGAAGTTAATTCGATCACAGAATGAATTCGCAATTATTTGAAAATGTGGAAATATTTGAAATTTAATTGAAAAGCGCCAGAGAAGAGCTAAAGAAACTAAATGAAGTTTACAACGAGCTAATTCCAATGTCAACAATTCGGGGGCGTGTTACACCAATTGCCATGTTTCAGGTCACACTAAAGACAGGTCTACTGCATTTCCATGAGGTGGGTATTTTGTATGTACATTGAAAGATAAGCATTCTGAGCCAAAAAATCAAATTCATCAACTTCAAAAAGGAAATCAAAGCAACAAAGACTGACTATGAGGCAGCAAAGCCACAAACTCGCAAGTTCAAGGGAAAGATCAAAGTGTTCCTTCTTTTCGGTCACGTGACCGAGAATGTAAGCGCAAAATTTACCAAAGTTCACTTCGCGGCTGGTACTGGATCGTGATCTTTTGGTTCTGGAAAGGGCATTTATATAAAAAAGTTCCAGATTGGGACCCATCCGAAAACTGGAAATTACCGTTAGCAATCGAGCAATACAGACATTCTAATGTGCAAATATACACAAACAACCTCCCTGCTGATGCCGCTTCCAGTGTCTCTGCAAATGATAGTGTGTCAAAATCGTTTTGTTGTTATATGTAGTAGAAATATGACAAAAGGAACCACAGCATACCGAAAGCAATCTAGCTGAGAGCTTTTGTGTCACGTTGGACAGGAGTCAACAAGGTAATGCATACTCAGTGATGACTAATATTAGCAATCATGGGGTCAAATTTGCTTTCCAAAGTCAGTATTATTATAATGGCATATAAACAGAACTTAAACTAAAACATTTGGATAAGTAAATTAGGTTATCTGTAGTTTAAATTTTGTTGTTTTTAGCATTTAATTTTCTCATTCTAGCTAATATCAACTTGTTCCTAAACTGTACACATTACATGTTGGACGCTTCAATCAGAAAAATACTAGGTTCGATTATGCAGTCTATAGTACCTCCTTGTGACCAAATCAGCCTTGTGTATGCTTAGTTACATCTTAAGAATTTAACATTTTGTTTTATTGGAGATTGGGAAGGGATTTCTTTTTCACTCCCGGAGCGAATTCTTACATTTTCGCATGCAATTGTGTTCTGGATTCTTCCCCTTTTTACATATACGTTGATTCAATTTGAATCGGATTGACGGGTCCCCCTGCTTTTTTCTCACAGAAATTTCTTTGCCCACTACCTAAAAATTAAATCGGTATTGACAAGGTGCAAGGGTAATTCTAGAACAAGTAGCCATAGTGGTTGAAGAAGCTTAATGAGTTTTCTTCTGATATTTCCAAAATGGCATCCCCTATGGCGATCTTTGTCTCATTCACAGCTAAAAGGGAATGACGGCGAAGGAATGCTTTCATCTGATGGAAACTCAGCTCAGACGTATTCAAGTCTGGTGAGCATGGCGGTTGGTATAGTAATCGCACCCCCTACAGCGATTAATTATTCATTAGGATGGGTTCCGCAAAATTTCCGTGGTGGGATCCGCAGTTGTCCATGACAACTACATCCCCCCGTTCCATCGCAGCACATCTATCAGGGCACTGCACTTCAACTGCTTTACTGAAAAAGTTTATGAGCTCCTTTCCATTGGAAGCCCCTCCAAAAGTGCTAAACTAGTCCACTCCATGAATGGAGTGAAGAAGGTTAATAGTATAGTTGGCCTTTGAAGCATATCTTTGTATCGCTATCGCTGACTCACCTCTGGTGGCTGAGCCTCAAACCCGATTACCGATGGTTTTTAGAACGCTTGATTCATAAAAGAAATGAAGCTGATGGGGATTGATGTTTGCGATTTCATGGAGGTAATCATCCTGTTTAAATAATGTATCAGGTCTTGTGGGTTCTCGTGAAGTAACAGTAATTTTTTTTCTGGTCATCCGTAAGCAAGTGCAGACCCGTTTATGTATTTGGGAAACACTAGGTATTTCACCTCGGGGAAGGACACTATCAAGTAGCAATCTCTGCTGAATTTCACTTGCAGGAACACTTGGTTTCATGTTTTTCTGAATTTCTACAAATTCTAGCGTTTCATCATTATCTTTGGCGTTTTGAAGTCGGAGCGCGGCCGTCTCAGACCGCGGAATTGGTGAGATGATAATTGTTTACAATTTTGGCAACGAAAGGACGGCTTACTCTCCATTGAGTAGCAATTGCGCCTTGACTGTGACCTTCGTAATGCAGGTCAAGCACCCTTCTCGTACAAGCGTTGATGCTGCTCAACCGTTATCGTAAATACCGCCGTTTCTGTTGACCCTCAATTGAATGTCAACTTTAAAAAAATAAAGTTTAAAATTACCTCTTACCAAAAATTTACCTTGCTAGCAGAGTCTCCTTTACACTCCTCGTTATGGAGTATATAGGAGGCTCTGCTAGAAGGGTAATAAAAACTATTCACTTCTTGTAAATATAATATCAGAGAAACATTGTATTGAAATTTGGGAGCTACATACCTACATATATTGCTGCATATATTGTCCATCAGTAGCGGGAGAACGCGTGAGTAAATTACAATATCAATCAACGAACTGTGGCTACTAAAGGCGAGTAAAATTCAAATATCTCCGTGGAATACGTGCGTAAACGTTGCCAAAAACTTTAACCGGGAGGGATTGATACAATACATGTTGCATTTTCAGTCATGGTTATAAATTTATATAAAATTCGTATTGAAGCTAGGAACTTGAACATTTCGACAGCTTTGTTTATGATTAAAAACCAACATTTGCCTTTCAATTTCAATTTCATTGGCAAATCTCGCTTTTCAAACGTAGACAAACCAGTCAGAATGTTGAAGCGACTGAAGTAACAGGAAAATAGAAAAAACCCAGCCTTCCTACACAAGCGTTTATAACGAAAGTGATTATAAAAAAACCAAAAGAAACTACGGTAAAAAATTGAATGGGTTGCAAGTGCTTTATTGGAGAGATAGCTAACAAAATATGTACGCCTAGCGAGTAGTGACCGGGTTGAAAAATTAAATGGCACACGTAAATTTATACCAAAAATCAAAACAACAGAGGCTACACTATCTTGAAATGTTCGCCGGGCTAATTACATGAAAACTTTTAGCCGGGCGAAACTCAAATCGAACGTGTACCCTCGTGAAAATGTCGTACCCTCATGAAAAACTTTTGTTAATGTGGCATAGTTCCCATCCGTCTTTCAATTTCATAGCCCGGGTTAAACATATGTCGTGCGATTACGTCTAGTTACTCAGGCAACCAGCCTTGTAGTCGCAAATATAGGATGCTGCGTATGCAATGTATAAAACAGCGTAGAAAGTTAAAACGTTGGTAGACCGCAGAATTTAGGAAGAAAAATTCTCAAAAAATTCTTTTACTCTCTGAAGAAGGGCCTTTGCTCGAAACGTCAGAATTCCTACCCACGAATATTAGCTTTCATTTAATATAAACCCTATTTCTTGATACTGGTACTGAGCGTAAACACCAAATATTCCTTGAAATACTCCACGCCTAGTAAAAAACAAATTCGCAGATGTAATCGACCCCTAACTTTAGGCTTCCCCTTTCGACAGTTCGGTTTGCGTGACGGTGGGAAACAACGAACTTACAAGGTAAAACAGCTCGTTTTCTCTCTGCAAAATCGCTGGACTTTTTGGTTCCGCAATGTTTTTCCGTGTCCACAAGTTTTCGCAGGTGATAGGTTAAAGAGGAAGGAAAATGTCGAGACAATATCAAAATATTTGGAACATGTCAACGGTAACACGATTCGCACCGTAAACACGGTCTCTTCTCAATAATCATCAACAGTTTTTCAATCTTTTGTTAAAATGCTTGCACAAAAGCGCAAGCATCAAAGTTATCCCTTTGACTTCAACATATGACTCATTAGCCAGGCAGAAGCAACGGGAAAACAAGCAGCAATTAGGGAGTTTCAAATGGACGAATCCGATGATTTGTGACCGGTGCAAGAAAGCCTCAGATGGAGAAACGACCAAAACTTCAACAAACATGCAAGGAAAAGCAACAGGAGCCATTGCTTCCTTTCCCATGAGTCCCATGAGTGAGATGGCAACGATTAGATGAGACAATTTGATTTGGCATGCATGAGTAATACTGATTTGCAGGTATTTCTGATTTCTTTTTCAGAAACTGACGTATTTATGCCAATACTGATAATATGTGTGTGTTTGTGTGTGTGTGTGTGTGTGTGTGTGTGTGTGTGTGTGTGTGTGTGTGTGTAATAGTCCAGGTGGCTACGCGGCTACTCAGAAAAAAGTTCTTAAATTATTCGAACAAAACAGGTTCTTTGACCAGTCTTGTACTCCGAGGTGGGTTCGGTCAATTGGTGAGTCTAAGATCTATTATATTTATAGATAAACACTACGAACTTTAGAAAGGGCATTGTCCATTTGATCTTTAAAAGAGCCGCTGTTAATAATTTGAAATTATTGGCAAGATTTTGTATCAAATTCGAGCAACTGCTGCAACAACGGCAATGGAGGGACAATGCACCATCACTCAGGTCGTTTTACATGCACACTGCCTTAAATTTAATATCAAAATGCTTTTTATATGTCATACTAACTTCTTTAATGTTTTCTTTAACAGATGTAGTGAAAGAGGACAGCAAGACGTTTGGATACTGTAGGTGCATATCTGATAGTGAGTAAACTTTGAAATTCAATATGCGGTAAGATTGGACGGAGTCAAAAGAGCTGTACGATAAATGTTCTTGAAGTACTCATGTAAATTCACTTACATTTGAGCAATCTTCCAAACATCATGTAATTATTCATGGTTTCTGCCACGATTTTCGCCACGTCGTTGCAAGCAAATTCCACAAATGCGTAACCTTTTGAATTACCAGTCTGAAAAAAAATCATTATAAAATATGAACGCTGTCGTAACGAAGATGGTAAAAATGCATGCACTGTGTATCTATTTTTACGTCCTTGATTGACAATTTTTCAACTTTGGCATCCGTTTTCCTCCAGACAAATACCAAATTAAAGTGAATATAGGTTTCCAGAAACAGTACAATATTTAGTTAAATCATGCTTAGCAAGACTAACACGATTAATATTTTTCATGATCGTTCAGCATGATTTAACTAAATATTGTGGTGTTTCTTCAAAACTACATTCACTTTATCAACTATTACCATGCAAACTTTCAAGGAATTAAATACAAAATTACTTCCCATCAAGTTAGTCAGCCAAGACAAACGGTCATATTTTTAAATGAAGCCTTTTACCCAAATAAAGTCTGATCACCGGACATGTAAATCCTAAACTTGGAGTTATTCAAAACATTTTCTTGCTTTTAGGCTGTTTCTACTACTTAACGAAATCATGGGAAATGTTCTCTCAATCTAAATACAAAACGGGGTAACTAACGGCAAACTAATACCTTCTTACTTCTGGATAACCGTAGTCTTTTAACAGTTCCGAACTGGGAAAAAAAGCCTTTCATTTCATTTTCGTAAAACCCATGAGGAATATGACCAATGTAGACAACACCTGGTGTCATTTCATCATTATCCTAGAGAAAAAAAACAACGAAATATATGTAAATACAGCACATTGTATTATTAAAAATGAATTACACGTAAGAGTCATATTATTACATTCTCCTAACATTGTTACGTTCTCCTTTTTATCTTCTTCAATCTCCAGTGCTGAACATAGCAAGAAGTAACGGTAAACAAACATTCAATAGTAACCACTTACAAACAAAAGTAGTGATGTTAAGAATATACTTGCAAGACAACGATTTGACTTCCCTTAGACATAATTAAATTTTAAATTATAAAACTACTAGAAATTGATCAGTTTTAACGAAAATCATGATTGCTCAATGCAAAAATGAGCATATTACTTTACTTTCGTGCGTTACGTTGTTACTTAAAATATGGCCGCACGTCAGCGTTTGAAAAGTCAGAAGTCGTCGAGATCATCATCCGAAGTAAAGCGTCGGTGCAACAAATTAAACTTGAAAGATTAAAAAATTCAAATAATCAACAATAAGAAAGAAAATTTCTAGTACCTAATTATTATTTGTGGTTTGTTTCTAATACTAAAGTTGCTGTAAATTAAATGAAGTACGTGTTATGCTACGTTTCACCCAGAGAAAAGTCCTTCGCTCAGAATGTCAGCGTCTTTATTTCACAGTTCTGGAAGTTCCCCAACTTTTCTGGCTATATATTTATAAACTTCCCGCTGGATTCTGTAGCTCAGCTTAGGTAAGAAAGTCATGTTTCATTATTAACGGTTATTTTATGCTAATTATTGTCAGGTTATTGAATGTAAGCCAAAGTGACCACCATTTTATGAAGTCATAACGGTCTTGAACAACCACCTGTTACTTACAAAGTTTTACCTAGCAACATGGGTGGTCGTAAAACCCAGGTTCAACTGTATATGTACGTGTATATATTTCTAAAACTCATCAACAGTGCATGAGGAAAATTCAAAAGAAATTAAGGTTTAATCAGTGTCTGTATACTATGATACAGAACTCATTAATAAAACATCAGTATCTGTAAATGTGATACAGAGACTTAATAGTCATAGACAGTTGCAGATTATAAACAGATCTTCACATCTCAGTTGTTTTCAAAAAGCCCAAAAGAGTTGTGCACAATCTTTTTAGTACCTTTGGTGGTTGGTTCTTACAAACCATTACAGGTAAGTGTTTCCTACATTTTGCTTCTCTTGTACATTCTGTTTGTCTCTCTATTTTAAAAATGATTCACTTCTAATTGCATTCGGGGTTCGAATTAGCGGTTCGCAGAGAATATCACATTTTGCGAATGTTAAATCGAAGATTTTTCGAATACTGCTTTGCTAGTAGTCTGAAGAAGCGCAGTGAACGCAGTCGCATGAATCGCAACTATTGTATCACAACGATTCACTCACTGGGTAAGCAACAGTCGCCACGATTCAAGTTCCGTTACATCGCAATAGTCACTACGAATGCTGGCTCGTTGCACTACGAATTCTGGTTTCCTGTTAAATTGTCATAAGAATCGCAGTAATCACAATCGCAAGAATAACCATAATTCTTTCTTCAGAGAATGAGAAACATTAAAGTCGGAAATAGTTTTCGTATTGTCGCAAATAGCTTTCCATCAAGCTGCTGCAATGCTTATGAGCCGTGTCAACGATTTTGCTAAGAAATAGCTTTTTCGACACCAAGTCACCAGGAATTAAAGTCCAAACCATTAAATTCTTCTAAAACAGAGTCATCTTAACGCAGCTTTGGAATAAACATTTAGGTTCTCTAGAAAGGGAATATAATGCTGAAATGTAGAGGAAATTTTGCGAACGTATTCGCAATACCTAATTCAAACCCTGGCATTTTTGAGTTGATTTGTTTTCATTGCTACATCTGACTGTAAATAAGAGGAGGAGACATGTTGCAATTAATATGTAACTGTTTAAAGTATAGGTTCATGATTATGAAAATATATTAATTTTGTCTAATAAATTGGATTAAAACTCAAAATATGACAGGTTGGAAAAAAGGTGGACTTCTGCAAAGACATACCTTCCTACTAGCTTGGTATGAGTTACCTGTATCTCTAAATTTTTCTGTCAAGGTAACCAGGGCATAGAGCTACAAAGCTTTCAATGTGTATATAAAGTGGCCAAACTTGCTCATAGTTAATATTGAAATTTCCTGTCTAAGTCAGCAGTTTCAAACCCTGTCTTTTCTCAGTATGTCATCAACATTTCTTCAGCCCTCTGTTAAAATGTTTGCTCAGAAGGGCATGCATCAAAGTAATCCCTTTGACTCAAGAAGAGAGTTGTTGGCCAGGTACTGTAGAAGCAACATGAAAGCAAGCCAAAACTAGGGAGTTTCAAATAGAGGAGTCAATGATTTGTGACTGGTGCAAGAAAAAGTTGCAGATGGAGATACAGCCAATGTTTTACAAAATATGTGAGGAAAAGAAATAGGAACCATCATTTACTTTCCCACTATTCCCTAATCAAACATACATTTGTTTGAAATGCTTGTTGTTGTTCAGAAATTAACTGCATCTTCCCTTCAAGTTGCTTCTGATGTTGGTTTGCACTTTCAATTTGTTTTTTGACAAACAAATGCACAATATAACTTTGAAATTACTTCAAATTTGCTTTTCTTCACAAATTCATTTGTTTGAAACTGCATAGGATATTTTTGGAAGGGTGTTTAAAATTTTTTTTAAATGAACTTGATTTAAGTCTGAGTATCAACATTGCCACAACACCTAACTATGTTGAGGTGAGACAACAGTTTCATTTGACATGGGTACGGTAATACTTTGACAAAGGTGTATTACTATTTCTTTCTCAAAAGTTAATGTGTTTATGCCTATACTAGTAATTTGCTCTGCAATAGTCCAGGAAATATTAATATATTATATTTTGTGGCTATGCAGCTACATGATGATACAGTGGGATTGTTAATATTTTTAATGTTCATAAGTGCATTCTGGTTGGATTATTTTCACTGCTTAGTCATGTAGCCAAGTAGGGCTTGGAATTAAAAAATCCCTTATGGTGACTTTCAGGAGAAAAACCAGTCATAGGATACAAGTTTCATTAGTTTTTAGAATCAAAAACATGTAGACACCATTTTAAAAGTGTTTAAAATCATCATCAGCAGAGTGTATGATATTGTGCAGTATTTCAGAGGTAAAATGTGGGGCAAAAAGGCCAGCTGTGTGGCAAATTGTGCAGCAGCAAGCCTTTAAATAGTTCTTTCTTGAGAAGCTTACCACCAATTAATCTTTCCTGTTAATGAAAACTAATGTTTTTGGTCATAATATTTTCCTCACTTCAAGACACAAAATATGTGCAAAAATTTGATTTTTTTATCAGTTGTGCTATTTCCTGATCCCATTTTTTCAATGACAGTGTTCTTCATAAGTTACTACAGCAGTTACCACCATGAAGAAAACCAATAACAACTTCCTGAAAGCTAGTACACAGACCTCAAAGCCTCTTTTGTAAACAGTTTGAATTATGAATATCATGGAGCATTTTCTTCATATTTCTATCAGTTTTAGATAGCAAACATACCAGAGAAATGTTACAAATCAAGAGAATTATTTTCTTTGTGAAATTTTATGAAAATTATGTGCAGTTGTGCAGTTCCAGTCTGGTTCTGCACCAACGCACAATATCAAATTCCGTGTACAAGCCATCTGGTTGTGAACAGCACAAGGAATTTAATACTTTCCAATAAAATGGCTCCATATCCAAAAATGCAGAAATAGAATCTAAAAAACTCCAGCAAAACAATGTTACCAACAGAGTGTAACTTCATTTCCAAGATAGAATCTGTAATGGCATAAATACTGTACAGTACAGTAGGTTCTGCCCACATCCTTTGGCCCATTTTTGTTGTAACAAAAGCAAAAGAATACATGAGGGAATAACTGCAGTTTAGTAGACACAAATGATGCGATCAGGGTTAATACCATGTATTTATTGATTGAATAGGACTGCCTGGGTCACCCAACCCTAACAAAAACTCTGAGCATAACCTAAGCAGGTTTACTGCCTAGCTTAAACATTAACCTGACAATGGATTTAGTGATATGTGTCTGCTAAACTCTAGTCTAGCCCAAACTATACATACATTTACAGTAGTGGTGACTAAATAAAGAAATTTTAGTCACATTGGCCACTGTATCAGTCACAATTTTGAGCTCTCAGCACTAGAGATCTTCGTGAGGCAAAGATGTCTAGTGGGCAGGCATTCTGCAATTCCTTGCCAGGGGCCAGAGATTCAAAAGCCAATGAGTTTAATCCTGGATTAGTCAAAATTCTGTGAACAACATTTCGAGAGAAAGTTAAAATTTTCTGTTATAGACTTTGAATTGCAAGTTACACCTCTTCTATGCCTCACTTTCTTCTTGAGATATTTGGATTAGTTTAACCTTAACCTTTGCCCACCAAATTACACAGCCTCCACTGTGTCTGCCAAACCAGAAAACTTAGTCACACTACTGCCATCTGGACAAACTTACTGTGATAAAACCATAACATAATTTTTCAAGGACTTAACTAGCATGTCAATGGATTACTCTCATTTTATCCAATATCAAAAACTTCTAAGATCACCATTTCAACCAGTGCAGATCTACATATACACACTTCTGGTGCAGTGGCCCTATTTTACATGTGGTTGTTTTTGTTGCTATCACATGGCTTGTATAACTAAATTAAACAATATATAGACTCATATAGGCAACATGTAACCATAAAATTACATATCATCAGCCTCCCTTGAGTAATGCGGTGTTTGGTATTGTCACATGGGGACCTGGACAAAGGAAGACATTTTACTGGCATCTCCACCTTTAGAAATTCCTGGATCCACCTCTGTCGACAGCTACCTGATTGTTTCAAGTGCCCCTAACCCC
>JBAHVQ010189757.1:0-14865 GCA_036872915.1 Nanipora kamurai | reverse complement strand
ACTGTCTCGACTAGCCTTTACGGTTATCACAGTTGGCCTGCACTCTTATAATTTTAAATGCATTTTTAATTCCTAATTTTTGTAAAATTCGTAGTGCTAAATAAAGTTGTTGTTGTTGTTGTTGTTGTCATGTTGGTGATTGGACTTCAGGAAAAACCTGGCTTGTTCTTACCATTGAAGTACAGAGCGGGAGGCGGGAAGGATCCTGTAGCAGTCAGGTATAGTTTAGGATGGACGGTGATTGGCCCTGTTGATGGCCGTAAGGATAGTTTTTGTTGCTCCACAAACTTCGCTCGTGTGGTGGATAGCACTGTTTCTTGTATCACCAACCAAGTCTTGGAAGAAAGAGTTCAGTACCCTTTCCCACAGCCAAAGGAAAATTTGAAATTTCCAGCACGAAGTGATAATACTATCGAGGGAGTTCCTAACGTTTGTGGACTAGAGTTGAATGATGAGACAAAGGACCCCAACTCATCCTATCCATGGGAACAAGAGGTTGAACGCCAGCGCCAGAACGAAGATCTGAACCAGCAGTTAGAAAGACTGTGGAAAACAGACTTTGAGCACTCGCTTGTAGACATCAAAGTCTGTGCATCAACCGAGGACAGAAGAGTATTAGAAGTGATGGAAAAAACCCTGAAGAGGGTCGATTATCATTACCAGGTGGCATTGCCATGGCGATATGATCCACCATATTTACCAAACAACAGGGTAATAGCAGAAAGAAGAGGCCTGCTTTTGAAGAAACGACTCCTCAAAGATGAAAATCCATTGCAGAAGTATCGGGCAACAATGAATGACTACCTAGAAAAAGGGCATGCTGAAAAGATTTCAGAAGAGCAGCTTAATCCGGAGGACAGACCAGTCTGGTACCTCCCTCATCACCCAGTACCACACCATTTGAAAACTGACAAGGTGAGAGTCGTTTATGATTGTGCAGCCATGTTTAGACGGACATCTTTGAATCAACAATTGCTACAAGGTCCAGACCAGACAAATCAACCAGTTGGCGTATTGATTCGGTTCAGACAAGAAATCGTTGCAATGGTGGCTGATATGGAAGCAATGTTCCACCAAGTCCTGGTGGAACCTAGAGATCGTGATGCCTTACGATTTTTATGGTGGCCAAACTCGAGCTCAGATCTGTCTGGTGAGATGGAAGAATATCGAATGGTTAAACATCTGTTTGGAGCAACGTCTTCGCCTAGTGTTGCCAATTTTTGTTTGAAAAAAACAGCCGAATTACATCGAGAAGAATTTGATGCTGAAACGGAACGTGTATGTGGATGATGTGATGAAATCAGCAAGTACCACAAGTAAGGCGATAACTCTAGTTAATCAATCACGGCAATTGTTGGAAAGACGCGGTTTCCGACTGATGAAATGGTACAGCAATGACAGCGAGGTGTTGGCTTCAATTCCAGAATCGGAAAGAGCTAAATCAGTGGCTAATTTAGAAATGGAACGACTTCCTACCGAAAGCGGTCTTGGTCTCAAGTGGAATACTGAAGAAGATATGTTTGTGTAGAAAATACTGCAGTTGGTAAACGAAGGTTCGATCACTCGAAGAAGAATAGTGGCAACAGTTTATTCCCTTTTTGATGCATTGGGGTTCATTGCACCTTACGTGATGAAAGCCAAGATTCTCTTACAGATGTTGAGTAGAAAGAAAGGTGGATGCGTTGATCCACTTACAGAAGGGAAGAGTCGCAATGGAACCGTTGGTTGGATGATTTACCGAAGTTGCAGGCAGTACGGCTACACCGTTGTTTCAAACCTATGGAATTCGGTGAAGTAAAGGAAACGCAACTACACCTTTTCTCCGATGCCTCGCGGTCAGGATACGCAGCAGTTGCGTATCTTCGTCTAGAAAACATTAACAACAGAATCCACTGCGCATTTGTCATGGGTAAAGCTAGACTGGCTCCCCTGCGTGAAATTTCTATCCCAAGACTGGAATTAACAGCGGCTGTTATATCTGTAAGACTTTCCAAAATAATCCGAGAGGAACTGGACATGGTAATACAGCGAACTTGCTACTGGACTGATTCTACGTCTGTTCTTAAGTGCATCAACAACGAAACCAAAAGGTTTCATACGTTTGAATCAAATCGCTTGACTGTAATTCATAACGGATCTGTTCCATCTGAGTGGCGGTATGTAAACCGGGAAAACAACCCTGCTGACGACGGCTCGAAGGGACTGAAATTAGACGCTATGATAAAAAATGACCGTTGGCTAAAAGGCCCCGATTTCCTATGGAAGGCAGAGACTTATTGGCCTCAAATGAAAGAAGTTCCGGTTTTGAATGACGAAGATCCAGAAGTTAGGAAAGAAGCCCAGAATTATGCTACTGCTGTACAAGGCAAAGGTATGGATGCTTTAATTTCATTTTATTCTAGTAGGTGGAAGTTGAAGTGTGCTGTTGCGTGGCTATTACGCTACAAAGAGTATCTTCGAAGCAAAGCAAGAGACAAACGGAACTCTTCGACACTCCAGTTAAGTGGACAGGTGATGTTCTGTTAAGGGTTCGAGGCAGACTGGTTAATGCCCAAGTCGAAGATACCACCAAGTATCCTATTATCCTACCTTATAAACATCCTGTAACTGATATGATTATCCCTTACCATCATGCAGTCGTAGGTCATATGGGTCAAGAGTCAGTTCTTTCATCGTTAGGAAGAATATATTGGATTATCAAGGGGAGATCAGCAGTACGACGTGTTATAAGAAGATGCATGAGTTGTCAACGAAGAAAAGCACGCTTGGGTGCACAGTTTATGGCAAATTAACCACAAGATAGGCTTTCCCCGAACAAGCCATCGTTTACTTACGTAGGAGTGGATTATTTTGGACCGCTTCAAGTAAAACAAGGACGATCACACGTTAAGAGATATGGTTGCCTTTTCACTTGCTTGACGATGCGCGCTGTCCATATTGAGATAGCGCATTCGTTAGATACGGATTCTATGATAAATGCCCTTAGAAGATTTATCAGTATTCGTGGGTATTCAGAGCAGATCAGAAGTGACCGAGGAACGAATTTCACAAATGCCAACGTAGATCTGAAAAAAGGCATTGAAGAGTGGAACCAGCGGAAGATCAACAGTTTTTGCGCACAAAGGAAAATTCAGTGGATCTTTAACCCACCGTCAGCGAGCCACATGGGTGGTGTATGGGAGAGGAAGATAAGATCAGTTCGTCAAATTCTGCGAGCCTTGTTAAAGGAGCAGCTGATCTCTGACGAAGTCCTTCAGATCGTGACGGCAGAAGTGATGCATATCATTGAATTCCAGACCTCTCGCACGCAACACTGGCAGTCCTGGGGATGAACAGCCGTTGACTCCTAATCATTTGCTGCATCTTCGTCCAAGCTCGACCTTACCCCCCGGGATATTCAACAAGTATGATCTGCACTATAAACGTGCATGGAGGCAGGCACAAATATATTCTGGCATAGACGGACAACAGAGTATTTACTTAGATAAACTTTATTAGATAGAATGACAACTTTATTAGATAGAAAGAAATGGAACTTGCCTAAAAGGAACTTGAAAGTAGGAGATTTGGTTCTGTTGGCTGACGAAAACTTTCCAAGAGGACAATGGCCGCTTGCCCTGGTGGTAGAAGTTATGACAAGCCGAGACGGTTACGTACGTACAGTCAAAGTACGAACAAGTTCAACTGTTGCAACACGAGCAACCCATTAGCGAAAGGGAGAATACAAGATGAACACAATCATACTAACACGTCCTGTTACCAAGTTATCTTTCCTGGAAATGGATGAACCAACTGTGACGGAAGAATAAGTACAATAAAGCTGATATTGTAACAAATAAGACACTGAACTAAATTATCATACACTTATACATTTCTTAGAGACAGTTGTAATTATCGAACAAGCGAAAACTCGTTGTGACATTTATATTTAGTTATTGACGGTAGCTTATGCATGTTGTAAATAGGTTGCTGAGCTGCAATCCCATTTAGGAGCCGGTATAGCTACCGTTTATATCCGGTTCAGTCACGCAATGATCACGTGTGAGGGAGTTTCGGGGAGTACCCGTCATGTTTTTGACATTATGTTAACTGAGGAAGAACCAAACGGTTCTTAACGTAAAGTACAGTAAAGCAAAGTAAATTAAAAAGAATAAAAGTATATATTGTAACATCGAATGAGTCAGGTGCTAGAGTAGGACTCTAGTAACACCATCCTTGACCTATATTTTTAATATCTCAATTTCTACTAGTGTATTTGTTGACGATTGGAAAAGAGCTAGGGTAATACCTGTTTACAAATCAGAAGATAGAAAGAAATGTGAGAATTATCGCCCAATATCTATTCTTCCCATTATAAGCAAACTATTTGAGAAGGAAGTATTTGGACAGTTCTATTAATACTTGATGAGCAATTCACTACTTTCGCGTTTTCAATCGGGTTTTCGGCCCAAACATTCGACATTGTCCTTATCTATACAAATGAGTGATAATTGGGTTGAAAATATGGATAATGGAGAAATAACTGGACTAATTTCAGTTGATATTAAGGAAGCCTTTGACTCTATTGATCACAAAATCTTATTAAGGAAGATGCAAGAACACTTTGGTGTTCAAGATTTGAAACTAAAATGCTTCCAATCCTATTTGACGGAACGAAGCCAAGTTTGTGTGGTTGATGGTCACGCATCTTCGGCTAAGGAAATTGTATGCGGAGTTCCACAAGGATCTATTTTGGGACCCCTCATGTTTCTGTTGTACATAAATGATATGCCGGATTGTCTGAAAAACACAACTCCTGGCATGTATGCTGATGATACTCAAATATGTGCATCTTCTACAAGTTTTTCAGAATTAGTAACAAAACTTAATCGGATCTAGAAAATATAGTCAAATGGCTCTCTCAAAATAAATTACAACTTCATACAAAAAAGACAAAAGCAACGTTTATAGGATCATCCTACAACTTAAAAATTAAAGTTGGCAATGAACAAGTAATGATAAATGATAAACCGGTTATTCGTTATTCCTCTTTTCGTTGTTTGGGAGTAGAACTAGATGAAAGAATGTTCTGGGAAAATCATATAGATTCAATATGTAAAAAAGTTGGCTCCGGTATTGGAATTATTAAGAGAGTAAAACCGTTTGTACCGTACGAAACTCTACAAAATTTGTATAATTCTCCCAATGCTCCCATATTTTGATTATTGTTCACAATTATGGGACAATTGTGGAAGCATACTCAAAAAGAAATTACAAAAACTACAAAATAGGGCGGCAAGAATTATCACCGGTGTCAATTATGATGTCAGGTCGACGGATTTGCTCCATGATATGTCATGAAAGAATCTGAACGACAGACATAAAATGAATAAATTGGTCTTGATATTTATAATATTAAACAACCACTCAGCTCCGAATTTAAAGGATAAATTTATAACAAGGGAAACAAATCTTAGTAATTATAAACCTAGAAATACCGACATCAATCTTTCCGTTCCTAAGCCAAATACTGAATATTTAAAAAAGAGTTTTGGGTACAGTGGAGCTGTGCTATGGAATAGTTTACCTACGCAGGCAAAACAAACAAAATCGTTAAGCAGTTTTAAGAATTTGATAAAATAATGCAGAATTAAGTCAGACATCGATATATAGTCCTGTGTTGTTTTTTTTTTTTTTCATTTTTAACTGTATGTGTGCTTATTTGTATTTTGATATCTTCTAATTCATATTTAACTTATTAGATTTTTATTATATAATGTAATTCGTGTGGCACCTCTCATGAAAAACATCTACGGGTGATGAGGGCAGCGTGGATAAATAAAGTTCTATTCTATTCTATTCTATTCTATTCTTCCAAGTTTTTCCTTCGAGGACGGTAGTTAGATCAAAACAGTTTCACACAACTATCTTGGTGATTGTCATAACAGAGGGATTTCATGTACTTACTTTTGTAGAAAATGCCACCACGATAGATTTAGGGTTTTGATAAAATATCAAATTCAAACCAACGAATAAGCTGTGCTAACTGTAAAAAGCTTATAAATTATATAATTAGGAAATTACTGGAATTGTGATCCTTAATGCGAAACTATTAGGAAGTGAGCAATTCTGTTTGCAGAGTCGTGAAAGTGAGTCGTGATGTTTGGTGATTCACGTTCTGGATCTTTTAATGACAACATTTGACCACAGTAAAATATTTTTCTCTTTTTGATGTACAGGCCCATGACCTTGACAACTATTTGGACTTTCGATATCGCACGTAAAGTCATGGGGATAAAAAGTGGTGTACTTATGGGATCACAATTGTGACATGCCTAGATATACGGTAAATCTGAAATGTAAAGCTCAGAGGTGAAATTTTATTTCCTAGAAAGATTGAATGGTGATAATTGTTAAAATAGATATAAGATTGTAGAAACACTACACATTCATTATCCAGTCATGCTTAGCTCTTGACTTACTTACCTGGGTCGTCTTCAGAGCATGGCAGGGTTCGACAACAGCTGCTGAACAGGGTCCTATTCTCCCATCACCCGACACATAGATCGTAAACTGTGATAAACTACAACTTTTTCTGTTCGTTAAAGAGGAAACCTTCCATTCATTAAAGCAATTCGTGAACAATTATGATTTTTCAAATTTCAATAATGCCCCATAAAGACATGCATAAGATTGTCGCATACATTAGTCTTGAAGAATGCAATCACTTCCTCAAGGTAAAATTCCATCTTACTATTCACTAATAAATATTGCAATACCTCCTGAAGACCCACGTGACTGAATAGTATACACCGTACCTTGTAGATTGAGTTACCAAGACTCAAATGGTGAGCTAAGGCGCAGGTTCGTCATATGTACTGCCTAAGCGGAAGTCACGATATGACAATGAAATACTTAATGCTCTGCACAAATTTGATTTATAAATTTGTAAAAAAATTGCGTTCAGCATTAAGTATTTCAGTCGTTATTATCATATCGTGACTTCCGCTTAGGCAGTACATATGACGAACCTGCACCCTAGCTCACCATGTGAGTCGTGGTAGCTTAATCGTTAGAGCGTCTCACCGGTCATCAGAAGGTTGTTGGTTTGATTCCGGCCTAGCGCTCAGACATCGTTTTTCTGAGATAGCGAGCTTGACGACCGTCTACTAGTCGTCACATATTACAGCTAATTGACTTTTTATTTTGTTGATTTCCCCATTTTTCTTATTGAACTTTGATTGATGCCAATGAAGTACCATAAATGTTAATGTTTATTACATTGACGTTATTGAACTTCAATTTAATGGAATATTTAATTACTTGATGTAAATGAATTTATTTTTAGCGTAACTATAATTTGATTGCCGTTTTTGAAGTTTGAAAGACACTGTTAAAGATGACCATTGCTCTAATGAACACCACTTTCGCTTTAATACAGGTCTAAAAGTGTAAAGACGATGAATTATTTTAAATTCCAAGGGCATTGTTGAACATCGAAACTGCCGTTTCCGTATTACACAGATGTATTTCCAGCATTTTCATATTCTAAGGACAACGTCTACTCCTTGAATGTCGAAATCTGTACATTAAGCTTACCGCGCTGCCTGACTAGCTGATTATACATGTTATGATCTCTCTGGGGTTTTTAAGTTATTCATCATCTGGTGTGGTCACAATTTCTGTATTTGAATGGATGGTACATTTAAGGTATATTAAAGCATTCACGGGTATGTTGAGTATTCATTCAAGGTATACCATTCTGACACTCGAGAATTTCCTTCATCTGATATAAATTTCATTTCATGCGATTGAATGTAAATGCCTAATATTCCTCGAACATATACAACTTCTGGTTGTTGTCCTAAACTCAAGAACGTCGGTTGCTTAAGGAGGCTCCTCCTACAGTTTGGTTAAGTCAGAAATGCCATTGTAACAAATTCGTATTGAGGAGTGTTGCGTCGAATAACTTAATGATTTTAATTTGGTAATAATCTTTAAATACCGTATGATATTTCTAAAGTCCTTTAAGTCTACTTTGTTACCATGGCAATGTGACGACAGCCTGTAATATCCTTACAATATGTATAAAAGCCAATAAAACGTCTAATTGAAGCCAGAGACGCATCTTTTTTGTTTCATGTAACAACTCAATAGGACCATTTTTAACAGCTAAAAACGTTTAATGAAAAATCGGTTGTGCAATGACATTTTCTAAATTTTCGAAATTAAATACAAAAATTTCCACACTACACTTTTTCTTTAAAATTCAAAAATAATACGATTTTGATGTTTAAAACCTACAATAATATTTTGAGGATAGGTCACAGGGGAAACGCGCTAGTAAACCTTTTAGCAAAGAACCGTTTACAACTAATTAAACTGAAAAACCTGCTATAAAAATAACTTAACTGACCAGTGAAAACATGATCGCGGGCGTAAAACCGAATACTGTAGGGATCTCCTTAAGCTCTTTATTATTTCGCTGTGGCTAACGCTAGACTATTGTACTCGTCAAAATGAGACGTCTAGGGCAGGAGAGCATTAAATATTATTCAATCCAAGTTTCTTTAGTCTACCAGTATAGTTAACTAATGTGGATTACATGACCTGTCGAGACTGCAGCTCGCAGCACTCATGTCACTACGAACCAGTAAAAACAGTAACCTTCGCTCTACCATCTAAGTCCATGTAGCTTAATGGTTAGAGCATCTCACCGGTGATCAGAAGGTTACGGGTTTGATTCCCGTCAGGGGCTCAGAAAACTTTTCTGAGTTCGTAAGCTTGAAGAGCACGTGCAATTTCCATTTATATATATATTTGTCATACAAATTACGGTTTGATAATTTTTAAACTTACACTAGTAAACTTGTTAGAGGCTGGTTACATGGATGAAATGGAACTCGGACTGTAAGCTCGGAGTCAAGCAGTGTTGGTAGCGCAGTGGCAGTGCACGTGTCTCTCACCTCAGTAACTAGGGCTCGATTCCGGCTTAGAGCAGTTTTCTGATTAAAGTTACAGGGGGTTGCCAAAAAAAAAGGAGCCCCCATGTGAAACAGGGTTTTTCTAATCTCAAAAATCTGAAGGTTTTAAAAAATCTCAAGCTCCTTTGCCTTGGAATATTGAGAACTGGAGGAAGGTATCAGTGTGAAAAAGCTCTCCCACAATTGTTGTGCACGATTTAAATAGTTAGGTGAAACTTTTGTCAGTTCCCTTTTAAGCATTGTGGAAGATAGCGTGTAAGAAGCAACAACATGAAGAAAAGGCCAAGAAGAGGTTTGCAAGGAATCAACAGATTTTGGACTCCCTTGGTGCTGGTTGGAGTGCTCGGAAAGTGGCTGAAGAATGTGAACTCAGTTATTCATGGGCAAAAAAGCTTTACAAGCGTTTGAAGGAAGGAGATAACGGAAGAGATATCCTGGCTCAGAAAGACCACAAAAGACAACAGTTCGAGACGATCGTTTTTTAATCAGAAAAGCTGTGAGAGTTGGTAATCCCTCCGGTCTGCCCAAGCGTGGCTGATCTCTCAGGATCACTAAAAGAGCGCACATCCACGGGAATATCACGTCGGACAGTACAGCGTCGCCTCCATGAACGGATTTTAAAAAATGCCCCAAAACCAAAAAACCGTATGTAAGCAGTGTAAATCGAAGTAAGCCTGTAAACTTTGCGAAGTGTTATCGTGCCTGGACAGTGGACGAATGGAAAAAGGTAGTCTGGTCTGATGAATCACCATTTATCTTACGCTGCCAAAATCGTTGTTATCTCTGGCGTCTCCCTGCGGAAAAGTTCTTACCTCGACCTCCGCAAGGAACTTTAAAGCACCACAAAAACTAAAAATTTAAAATTACGGAATTGGGATAACCTCATCTTTCAGCACGACAATGATCCAAAACAAACATCACGTGTCGTGAAAAATTTTCTCAGTAACCAAAGCATTGAAGTTCTTTTTTGGCCACCACAAATCCCAGACTTAAAACCAATTGAAAATCTGTGGGCCGAGATTAATAGGAAACTGGAGAAACGTACGTGCCAAAGTGAGGAAAAATTGTTCGACAGTTTAAAGCAGGAATGGGTGAATCCCAGTGATCATTACCTTAAAAAGTTTGTAGAAAGCATGTTAAATCGCTGCCGAAAAGTTATCTAAAGTCGCAGATATCTTATTGACTATTAAATGTTGTGTGTTTGGGACAATCCTATAAACGTTTAATAAAGTTTGAGTGTATGTACCATCTCTTTCTAATCAAATAAAAAGAATTATGACACTTTGTCGTTTTGTTAAGGACGGGCTCTTTTTTTTTGGCAACCCCCTGTACCTTAGTCACATGTGAGAAAAGCGTTGTCCAGTTTGACTCTACCAAACATTGCAGATTTTCTCCAGGCACTCCAGTTTCCCCCGGTGGTAACACTGGACCCATAAGGGAAGGCCCTTACAGGAGCTCTAGGAATAACGGCGTAGTTTAGCTGACAGGGTTATCCAGTATAAGTAAAGGAACTTTACTGCTCGTACGACGGTAGGAGGTTACGCTATTAATTTAAGCCCGGCTAACAGGGTCGAAAAAAAAATTATCAGCCCAGGCTAAAAATTTTTGTAATTTATAATTGACAAAAGTTGAAATAATTTTGATCTTAAAAACTGAAACAATGTTACGGCATGACAAATAAAATTGGTAGTACAGAATTCAAAAACTCGCATACCTTTTAACGCCGCGAACGCTGTTTTGAAGTTCACGAGTAAGATGATTAAATTTGAAAGTTAAGATTGATATTCCACCTTTTAAATGTTTTTAACATAGGATAATGTACAGATTAATGTTTTTGGTGACCAGCCACGGTTCGTTGAACCGTTGGAAGGTCTTTCAGTGAAATAAACACTAAAATAGAACTGGGAAGGTTAAAGAAGCTTAACGGATTTACAGGTGGTTCGGGGTTTATTACGAAGGTTCACGGTTTGTAAACTCAGGAATAGCTGCAGTCTCTTCAAGCAAATGCACGTGTATCTCACCTCTGTGAAAAAGGTTTGATTTCGGCTCAGTGCAGTTTTCTGATTAAAGTTACCTTAGTCACATGTGAGAAGAGTGTTGTCCAGTTTGACTCTGCCAACATCGCAGGTTTTCTACGGGTACTCTGGTTTCCCCCTGTAGTAACATTGGACCCATGAGGGAATGCCCTCACTGGACCTCTAGGGAGAACAACGTAGTTCAGCTGATAGGGCTATAATGTTCAGTTGTCGCGGAAAAAACGCATTTAAAAATTGATATCGAGGATGGTACAAATTAGCACTAATGCCCTGTTCCACTGAATATAAATAATATCGTATTTAAGTCTAATCATTGTTAATCATTGTTAATAATCTTAACAAATCGATAGTTCTAGTAAGCTAATATTCTAAAAATTTAAAAGCACTGGCATTTTGATAGACGATAAACACTTAGTTTATCGAACAGCTTTAATTTCGCTTTTGAGTCGCCTTTGGCAACTTATTTTACTCTGGCTAACGCCAGACAATTATACTAAGTTAGGGGCAAAGTCCTGAAAAGATGTCCTGTATACGGCTACGAAAATTCGGGTTTTGTTATCCTTGGGGTTCCGAAAGTCTCAGTTTCGCGATGCTAAATCTTTCTTTGTCTATTAACTAACAATACACGGAAAACTGAAGCAATAATCCGTTTGATTTATTTCAAGGGTTAGAACTACTTGTGCAACGTTGGTAACTGATAAAACAGTAAAATCGAGTTGGACAAGGAACCTTTTACGATTAAGTTTACCATTTCTTTTTCAATATTTCCACCAACTTTTTCATACAAATTACCTTTCATTGTTGTAATCTTACAGTATAAAATACACTGGAACAATTCGTAATCCGAATACGTCTTTATAGTCCATAAGACCACGATTTTATCCTTAATCATCAATGGCGTAGAACTAAATTCATAAAATGGGGGCTCCCCAGAAGGAATATAAAACTAAGGGTAAAAAAATTCGAAGTACGAATGACGTTATAACTCCTGAAGCTGTGACAAATACGGGCTCGGCCCTACCTCAGTTTGTGGAAAAAAGCTGGTGTTTCGAAGCCGAGAAAATTTAACGAGAAAAACGAGCGTTTCTTTGAAATTTATTTCCTTCGTGTTTTCCTCGTGAAATATCAATTAGTTTTTGGATGGAGGATTAGGCTTCACACCCTTAAGCATGGTTCTCATATATTCGTAACGATCGTGTGACTATCGCACGATAAAAGATTTTTCGGTCGCACGATTATCACGCGATTATGGGAACATGGCAGTCTTGATGATCGTAGTGATCGTGGTAGTCGTGGAAATTGAGTGTTGAAATTAGACTGGAGGTCTACTTTCACGAATACTACGATCACTATAAGACGGTCACAGGACTATGGTGCGATCGTATTTCTAGATGTGAACATCTCTCCTACTTTGATACGGCTCAGATACGTTAAATTTAATATGCCACGTGTCGTTCAAGGGTGGTTTTCAAGATCGTTTCAAGCTAGTTTTATGATTATTAGAATTATATGAAAACAATATTATTTGCTAATCGTGCGATCGAAAAATCTTGTATTGTGTGATAGTCGCAAGATCTGATTACGATTACATGACAACCAGGCTTTAAATCGTAATTTTAATATTTCCATTACTTACGACCACATTTTCATTCTGAAATTAAAAATTGAAACAAGTATTTCTTCTTAATGGATACCTGAAGAAATTTGGTGTTGTGGGTATTTTCTGCAAAAGATTTGTTTCAGTCCACGCCATAGCCTTCTAATACCGCTCTTGTACTTAGTACTACTTTGGGACAGCAGTGATTGGCTATTGCTGTTGCGGCCACCGTACCATTTTCTTTTTGTTAGTTAATTATTATTTTTTAAACTTATTATATAGTGACCACACAGTAATAAGTTTAAAAGATATTCGTTACACTTGACGCGAAGAGTTTTGACGTAGTCATACCAACTTCTAATTATCATTTATTATTTAATATTATTTAATATATTGTTATTTAATTCACGGCGAAGCTAATAAATAAATAAATAAATAAATAAATAAATAAATAAATAAACTAGTATCAAAAATAGTCATTTATCTTTCTCTTCCGGTTTCTGGCAAGCACTTTCTTCAACTTCGCACCCGAATGAATTGGCTTTACTCCTCTGCATTACTTTACGCTTTGTTTGAGCCCCACAGTTACATTGTCACAGCTCTTTGGTTTTAAGAACAGAATATTAAGGGCTCTGAAATCTCGCGTTGTTTACTTGACACAATATACCACGCATTTAAATTTAGTATTTTCATTAATTTATACGCGGCTCCTTGGAAGAGCATTTGTAATCACGGTTGCCACGGAGTCTGAAAACGTCAGGAAATTTTGAAAATTATCAGAAGTCAGGAAAGGGAATATCTAATTGTCTTGGATCATGAGTACGAAGTCGTGGGTCGTGGGAAAGATGTCATGGCTCGTAATTGCGAGACTGAAACTTCTACATTTAGGATGACTTTTATAAATAGATTAATCGTCACTCATGCAGTGCTGGCAGAGACAGAGTTCCATTCATTCAAACGCAACATTTTCACTAACGGCTATTTAACCAGTAAGCATCCTCACTTAGCACAAAAGCAATGCACATTTTACCTCGAGGTTACGTGGGTAACAATAACGGATAATGAGAAAAGCTAACAAGGCAGTAAGTTTAGTTTTAGTGCTATGGATATCGACAATGGCCTGTGGGGTTGCGTAATCTAATTAACCACCTGAGTATGTTTGTCCTCGGCTTGAGAAGTCGCAGCAGATTACACAGTATGACGATGGACGTAATATTCTAGCCAGGAACCTACGAGGAAACACGATATGTGAAAAGATTCTAACGTTATTCGTCATTTAGGGTCATTAAGCAAAGTATTGCAACCATAACTCGAAAAGCCAACGTAGAATCGTTGTCATCAATTGCAACAATGATATGGTTATAATTTATTTCATAATTTCCAAAGAAAATTACGACTCACGACATCTTACCCACGACTTCGTACCCACGACCCACGACCATTGGCTATTCTCGTTAAGGAGTAGACCTTTTATGGTTTCCAACGACATGTTGTAGGGGACATAGAGATCATGTATTATCTAGAGAGGGCATTGTACCCAAGCGTCCCTCAACCACAGGTAACAAATTAAAAGGCCACCATCTTAGATAAATTGGGGGCCAGACCACTTCACTTTTGTCCGTTGTTTTTCTTTTTTTATATTAATAAAATTCAAAACAAGTGAGGAATAAGTGCGATTTTCTTTTCAATTGAATTTAACGTATTTTTTTTACAAATTAAATATTTTGAGTAAATTCGCGAACGAAAATTATGGGTAAACTCACGAACTTGGGTATAGGTAAACTCATAGAACAAGATGGCTGCTATGTTGAAAGAGCGCTCTGATATTGATAAGGCTTTAGATGAGCTATCTAGTGTAGTGGATGAAGATAATGAAGGAAATAGCCAATGCAGAGTCACTACTTATATTGAGTTAACAGAAAAGGGTAAAATAAAATGGAACGGCCCATTTGAAAAGCTGGAAGATCTCATGGCTAAATTGACCGGCCAGAATGGCTTGTGGACATCACCTGGCGGAGACTGCAGAAAGCTAACGCTTGGAGAAGTTGAAGTGAGATGGTACGCCAATAGTAAGTCACTTATTATCAACGGATCTAAGAAAGAAGAAATTAAATCACAACTTCGAGTTTTATCAAATGTTGTCGATTTAGAAAGCACGTGTGTAACAGAGCGTGACCTCCAGGAAACTGCAATTAGTGTCCCTCAGCCAGTTGAAAACAGCAAAGAGCAGGACGAATTGTCCAAAGTCGAAATGCTGATTAATAATGCT